>PVJH01003629.1:0-116895 GCA_004026705.1 Nesogale talazaci | reverse complement strand
CCTGTGGGGTGATGTTCATTCTGGGGTGTGTCTCTTCCCTCTGCATACCTCTTACAGGTGTAAACTTTTAACCCCTTTGTGGGAGGCCTTGACTTTCCTTTTTGTTCTTGGTCAACCGAGGCGGCCTCAGGTGACCTTCTAGGTGCCCCCAAACCCCCACAGGCTTAGGAACAAGGGTACGCTGCAGGACCGTATCTGGGTGACTTTGGAAGAAATTGCCGATTGAACACTGTTGAATGAACACTGCGGAGTCCCCGGTGTGTGTGTGTGTGTGTGTGTGTGTGTGTGTGTGTGTGTGTGTGTGGTGTGTGTACATGGTAAAGTCCCCCTCTATTACTCAAAAGAAAGATCGCTGGTTAGCGCCGACCCAGAGGGCTTTGGAAGACGGACCTGGCGATCTGCTTCCGAATGGCACAGCCTTGCCAATCTTACAGAGCAGACGATGACGCGCGCGCGCGCGCACACACACACACACACACACACACACACACACACGGCATGGCAGCGAGTCGGCTTCAACTGCTCTCGGTCGGAGCCGGCCAGCGGGTCAGAACAGAACACCACACACGAAACCTCGCTCGGTTCTGCTACCTCCTCATAAGTGCTTCTGAGCGCTGCGCGCATTGTTGCCGCCACGATGTCCACCCATCTCCTCGAGGGCAATCGTCTTTGTCGCTGCCCCTCCAACTTGGCGGAGCATGTCCTTCTCCAGGGACTGCTCTCTCCTGACAGCAGGTCCAGAGTCTGTAAGGTGAAGTCCCGAGAGCCGTCTTTGCCTCTTGGGAGCATTCTGGCCATGCATCCTCCCCGAGAGGCTGGCTTGTCCTTTGAGCAGTCCGCGGTACTTTCTGCATTCTTCCCAGCACCAGAATTGAAACGCACCGGTTCTTCTGCAGCCTCTCATATTCAATGCTCAACTTTCATGGTCATAGGAGGCCGCTGGAAATCCCCTGGCTTGGCTCCGCCCCATCTTAGCCTTCAACTGGATAGCAACAAACAATAGCCAGGCCATCAGGGGCACTTTTTTCCTTCCGCCAGATAGGAGCGAAATGCCTGAGTCTCCCAGGGGTCCGTCCTCGACACTCGTTTCTTCTCAGATCTTCCCCGTCCCTCTGTCCATCCACTCCTGCTGGTGGCCTGACCCCTTAACACCCCCATCCAGTGTGCTCCTCAGTTCTGGAACGAGGTGCCTGCTGGATCATTCTACCAGCACCTCAAATTGAACAGGCCCAGACATCCCCGTGGACGTATTTGCCAACACTACAAAGTTCAGATTCCTTCTCCTCCCGGCCCTGGAAACCCAGCCTGCCCGCCTCTTCCAGAGCATCTCTTCCATATGCCCCCTCTTCTTGGCTATGCATGCCAGCCCTTGCTACGGACCTCAGCCCTTCTATCTGGTTATTAGACAACCCGTGCTCTGGCCTTGTTCTCATGCATTCCAAGTAGCAACCGAAATGGTCTTTCTCAAATACAAGTTGGCTCAGCCTTTAAGTGACTCAGTATGCTTCCATGAACTCCACCTTCCTGTCAGCCTCAGCCAACAATGGCACTGGCCACTCTTTCTCTCCTAGCCTGTGCCTCGCCTCATGCCACCTGTCTTGGTCCAGGTGGACTCCTCCCCTGCCCTCGGCCTGGTGGCCCTCGTCCACACTCCTGCAGTACCCCCTGGGTCACTTCACTCTCGCACTGAGCATCACTTGCTAAAACTGTGTCCATGATGAGACTTGGAGTTCCTGGAAAGCAGAAGGGAAGCCGACCCTGCCTAGCTGGGTACAGTGCCTGCCAAGTCGAGGTGGCTACGAAGTGCTGAGTGGGATGTCTGCAGAACACCCTTGATAGAGACTGAGCCATGTAGAGGCCTAGGGAGACCAAGGAACCCTGGCGACATGGTGGTTGCCTTCATGGCTAACCGAAAGTTCAGCTGCACAGAGCCACCACGCTGCTCTGCGGGGGAAAGAGGCGGTGGTTTGATCCGAGAAAGATTACAGCCGTATCAATTCCAGGAAGCAGCTCCTTCCCATCCTGCAGGGTTACCATGGGTCAGAAAAGACTTTAGAGCCGTGTGTTTGTTTGATTGGGGGGGGGGGGGGGGGGAGTGGTGCTAGGTGTGGTCAGGTGGATTCTGACTCACAGCAAAACGCTGGGCAGCCTGTGGGAGAGTCCAGGGCTGTAACCGTGTCACGCGTCAGCCCGCGTGCGCATGTCAGGGAAGTCTTCCTTGACCTGATGTCAAGAGCCTGATGTCTCTTCTGGCCACCGATCTCTCCTGATCACATAGCCAAGTGCGCAAGCCCCAATCTTTCCATCTTGGCGTCTGAGGAGTGTTCTGGTGGCCGTTTCTTTTCTTCTTTTTTTTTAAATCATTTTATTGTGGGCTCATAGAACTCTTATCACAAACCACACACATGCCCATGATGTCAAGGACCTCTGTACCTTGGTTGCCATCTACTTGAGCCCAGGGATCTAGCTGCCGTCTCACGACAGACTGGTTCTGTGTTTGCTTGTTCTTCAGGCAGTCCCAGGCGCTGTCCCTCTTCACTCACGTCATCTTTCAAAGGCATCCCTTCTTCTCTGGTCTTCCTTCTGTCTTGCCTGGCTTTCCTGGCTCCAACAGGAAATAGGACGGGGTTGACAATACCCCGGCTGGGGTCAGGCCCCATGTGGCCTCAGGGAGACATCGTTGCTCTTGAATGCTTTAGGGAGGTCTAAATGTGGAGTGGGTTCCATCCTTTCAACAGGACTAGGGGTGACTTTGGCCCATTTTATGGATGAAGTAGCTGGAGGCTTGGGGGACAGAACAGGGGTCCTCTGGTCTTTCCCACTACACGAGCGCGATCGTTTCTGTGCCTTCATCACGGCCCAGCTTCACCGACGTGAGCTTGCTAGGTAAACCCTGCGGCCCCAGAGGGATTGTGGCAAGTGCCTTTTTTCCCTGCAGTGGATGCATTTGTCATAATGAGATGGATCCAGCCTCTGAAAAGTAAATTTTATTAGTTCTCTCAAAGGTGATTAAAAACTGGCTGGGTAACCAAACAAACAAAAACTGGTTGGATCGACTAAGAGTGGCCAACCCGTGAGGAGGCCAAAAGAGAAACGAGGTCTGTAACGTGGATTCACATCTTGGCTCTGCCACTAGACTAGCCTCTGCTCTTAGGCAGGCTGCTTAAACTCTCAACACGCTTGTTTCTCCCTCTATGAAAGTGAGCTTTTCTGAGCTAATAATAACTCTATTTGGCACAACTCTTGAGTTTAGAATAATGGAAAGATACAGGTGAGAATCAGAGAGAGACCAACTTACCAGTTTTATTGGCTTGGTACTGAGCCTCAAATGAAGATTTCTTTGTTCTATTCCTCCTTCATCTAAACCCCAGGGTCCATCTATGGGGTAATTGAATCTGCAGGGCAACCGTCGACTGAGCTTTGAAATTGCCTTTTTTTTGGGGGGTGGGGTGGGGGAGGCATCACTGCTCTCCGGTGGTGGGAGTAGGAGGCCCAGCCCCACTGCTGGAATTGAACCTCCGTCCCCGTGGGCCGCAGTCCCGCGCACAACCACTACGCCGCCGGGGCTCAGCCCGAAATTGCCTGTCTTAATCCACTTTGTAGGAACGCTGACAGAGAGGGAGTGAGAGGTGGGAAGAGAGAGAGAGAGAGAGAGAGAGAGAGAGAGAGAGAGAGAGAGAGAGAGATAATGACAGCATCTATTAATCTTACCCACTTGGTAACATTGGCGAAAAGATTCCAGAGGTCAGGCGTGTAAGAGACATAGCCAGTGCATATGAGGCTTCAAAACGTCTGTGGGACTAGAAGGAACAGATACTGAAGTTCTTCCATGAAAATATGAAGCTCTTTAGTATGACTCATAAGACAGAATGCCAGCTGGGATGTTGACACTGTGAATATAACTACCCATTAGATGCTAAAATACTGGTATCAGCCATGTAGTATAGTCTCCTCCCAATCGGAATCTGGTGGGGAGGGCAAAATAAGAGGCTCTCGCTCCTTGATGATAAAGTGTTTGAAAATGTGATTTGCTGGTGTTCCTCACCTGCAGGAACCTCCCCGCCCAGGAAATCATCTTGCCCATGAACCTCTCCCCTTGTGCTGGGCCAGCCTTGTCATTCTCACCTTAAGGCTTTCTTGCTTGTAGGCTCCATGAGGCCCCATTTCCCTGGGCTGTTACTTGTTTGAACCTTGCCCCTTTAAAACGTTAAAAACATTGTTTTTTTTGACATCCTTCTTCTCATGCTTTCAGAGCCTCCCCTTCCAGAAGTAGAATTTTTCACGGTGAATGGAAGGCCCTTACCACGCCTGAAACTAAAGAAGATCAAGGAGAAAAATGGTCCCATCAGGTCAGTAGCTTTCCCTTTTCCAATGATGACCACGGAATGTTTTTGAAACTTTGGTTTGGCCCACAAAGACTTCTCTGTGGGTTATTGGACTCAAGGTAGTTCGATAACTCGATGGTAGATGGGTCGGTAGAGCGATAGAACCACATTAGTTGCTTGCAACAACTGGGGGATTCCATGTGCTTTACAGTGGAACAGTGCTTCAGAGAGTCGTCAGTGGTTGTCACCCTTTAGAAGTAGATTGCCACGTCTGTCTTTCAAGGTGCCATTAGGCAGAATGAAACCTCTGAGCTTTCAGTGAGGAAGCTGTGTACCAGCTTGTATCATCCCCGGGCTCGATGTAGACAAGGCTTTTGCTTTGGGGCACACACCAACTGGCACCCTTCCAAATGAACAGTCCTTTCAGAGACATAAGGCATCGTAGTTCAAGAAATGAAGGCCAAACCCCTCAGGAGAATAGTGATACCAGGAGGATAAGGGGAAGGTGGGTGAGAAAGGGGGACCCGATCACAAGGATCTACATATAACCCCCTCCCTGGGGGATGGACAACAGAGAAGAAGGTAGAGGGAGGCCCTGGACCGTGTAAGACATGGAAAAATAATAATAATTTATAAATTATCAAGGATGAGGGAGGGATGGAGGTTGGGGAGGGGGAGGCGGAAAAAAATGAGGAGCTGATACCAAGGGCTCAAGTAGAAAGAAAATGTGTTGAGAATGATGATGGCAACAAATGTACAAATATGCTTGACCTAGGATGTGAGGGCGATCTGGCTGCGACATCTGTCACCCCATTGGTCACCAGGGTTGATTCGGTGGATCTGGCTGGCTAGGCTAGGCTGGCTGATCTTCCTCCCTCCCCGCTCCATGGGCGTCCCTCCCGAAGCTGCGCGCTCGGTTGAAGAGGATGACCTTCCCCGATAGAAGGAGGACCGTCCTTCAGTCAAGGGTCTACGAGTAGCTGCGCTCCCCTGCTAGAACCTCTACACAAGTCTCACAAATATGCTTGACCTAGTGTATATAAGCATGGATTGTGAAAAGAGTTGTATAAGCCCCAATAAAATAATTTTTTTAAAAAAGAAAAAAGTCCACCACAACATGGAATATTATTCAGCCACAAAAAAGGATTAAGTTCTGATAGATGCTACAGTTGAGAGGAATCTTGAAAACATTACACGGAACAAAATACATTAGGCACAAAAGAACTTAGAGTGAATGGTCCCACATCCATGAAATATTTAGACTAGATCAGTACACAGAGACTCAAGTTTATTAATCGCTACCAGCAGTTTGAACTTGAGAGGTATCATGGCATGGCAGGGATGGGTGGGAAGAGGAAGCAATTCCTTAAGGACTGCTTGATTGATGTTAAGAGAGATGAAAATATTGGAAAAGGGATCATGGTAATGGCTATTACTGAATAGAATCAGTACCATTGAATTGCACACATAAAAATGGCTGGAGTGGTAAATGTATCGTTAGGTAATTTTGTTTTAACCACAATCAAACTTCAAGAGCAAAATCAAGGTGGAATAGACCTACTCAGACAAAAGGAAATCAAGACCATTTCCTCAGTCATCAGACAAGCCGGGCTCGGGTGACTCTGATGTGTAAGCATTGTCCTGCGCATGCATGCACAGCTCAGGCCCTGTTTTGATGGAGGAGGGGTGGCGGGGAGGGCGGGAGCTTCCGAGACAGAACCGATGCACCTTGACATCACGTGTGTCTTAGGGTGGGTGTGGGAGCTCTGGCTGCCAGCCCAGTGGTTTGAAACCATCAGCCCTCCTGTGGGGGGAAGACGGGCTTTGTACTCCTGCAAAGAGTTACAATCTCTGAAACCCACGGGGGCGCTTCCACCTGGACTGATGGAGTCGCTGTGAGTCTGCATTGACTTGATAGAGGTGAGAGTTTTGGTGTTCTTGGGGGGTGGGTGGGTTGTAGTCGTTACTGAGGGAGTCATTGAACAGTTACTTTTTGTTTGTTCGGTTTTTTTTGGGGGGGGGACATCACTGCTCTCTGGTGGGAGTAGGAAGCCCAGTCTTACTCCTGGAGAGCTGTTGCTGGATTTGAACTGCCAACCCAGTGGGCTGCAGTCATGCACACAACCACTGTACCACTGGGCCTCAGCCCCTGAATGGTTACTTTTACTCGGTCCTGTGGAATTAGAGGCAAGCCACGCTGTGGTTGGCGATGGCTTCTGGATTCTGTGTGGGAGTAGGAAGACATCAGTGGACCTCTGTTGGAAGAAAACATTGTGCGTTCCATGAAATATCTTGTTCACCAAGGTCATGGTAGGATGGGGAAGGAATAATTGTTTCCTGCCTTAGAGAGAAAGGTTGAGGTTTGCCCAGAGAGAGGAGCAACTTGGGAACAGGTCGAGTAGACTTTACATGACCATATATCTCTCTTGTCTCTTTATTCCCAGGTCCCCTTAGTACAACCGGCAGGGACATGGGAATGTGACATGTAGCCAGATTATCAGAAAGAAACCTTGGGGAGGGAGCATCGTTTGTGTGTCTGTTTGGGAAACTTAGGCTTGTCCCACTCTTCCGTTTGATTAAGTTGAGTAAATGCCCAAAGTCTTTTCGAATCAATTGCTACAGTTCAGGAGTCTTGGCAAGTTGTTGGAAGGCTTTGTAATTCTATTGCCATAGGGAGGAATCAAAGGATTGCATCACTGCCTGAGAAAATCTGCAAGAGCAAATGTGCTACTGAAGCCAAACGATTATGTAAGGCGCAAAGAATAGTCAAATGACAGTCTCCTGTGTGGCTATGTGGCGGCCCAAACCTCCAAGACAGGAAGTGGTGATCTGTGAGTCATTCGGGCAGGGGAGGGGGGTTAGGTGAAGGGGAGCAACAAGGTCCTTCAGAGTAGCCCTGTTCCAATAGCCACAGCTGCTCTTCCAGCATCATCGGGGCTAATTACCAGTAAGCAAGTGGTGTGATTTCCTGGGTCTGATGACCTCATCTGAGCTCGGGTTAGCAGTTAGCCAGGGCAGGAGGTGGGCAGGAGGCTGCTTTGTGCCTTGTTCTGCGGCACCCAGGAGGGCATTGATGGTGGCCGTGGTGGAGCGGGGCCATCGTGCTGAGGTGGCTGACTGGCCGTAAGATGATGCAGCCTATTACTGGGCTCCCTGCATGCCCAGGCCTCCTTCACTTGCCACCTAATAGGAGTCATAGAGCCTTTACCAGCCATTCCAAGACCCGACTTCCTAGACTCCTGCTGGTGTCATGCGAAGTGTTGGGCTGCTAACCACAGATCAGCAATTCAAACCAACCATCCACTCTGCAGGAGAACCGTGAGGCTGGCTGCGCCCAGGAAGCTTGACAGTCAGAGCTCTCCTTTGCCCGGCGGGGTGCCTCTGCGTTGAGTCTACCTGATGGCAGTGGGTTGGGCTGGGGCTTAACTAGTCTGCTTGACTAGGTTTGTACTTGGAAAGTCTGGCATTGCAAAGCTCAAGCAACTCAGGCAATTATAATCAGGCTAACTCGAGTGATTGCTTCCTGTCCGGTGAATGTGCTTCCCATGGGCAGTGAATTCAGGTGACCCTTGTACTCCGCCACCGCCGCCAGCAGGGAAAGATGAGGGGGGTGTGGGAGCAGGACTCCCAGACGGCGTGGAGCGGCGGCAGTCTTCATTTTCTGACCTGCTGCCGTGACTCGGAAGATGGCCTTAAGTGTCCAGGAACTCTGTGGTTCCAGGTGTCCCCTGGCAGGTCCTGGGTGCCTAGGGGTTGCAGGTGGTTGGGGTGAACCCTCAGTGCTCTGCAGGCTCTCCTTTGCCCCATTGGTAGAAAGTCCTTCACTGAAGATGAGTCCAGCCTTGTGGAAGTCTGGGCTCCCTGCACACCCCGTGATGGATTGTACAAGACCAACGCGTTTCCTGGTGTTCGGGAGCCTGCTAAGTGAGACCTTCTGCCTAGTGGTGTGGGCTTCCTGCTGCTTTGCCTGGTGACTCACAAGCCATGAGGAAGCCGGAGATAGGGTGGTAGGAATGTACATGTTTATTGACAAAATAGAATTATGTGTCCCCCAAGGGTTTTGGAGTGTACCCCAATCATATTCCATGCTGATACACACTTTCCCTTTGCACGGAAGTTTTACCTCTGAAATGTTCATGGAGAGCCCTTCTTAACCACCGAATGTTGCAAGGGTGGCCAGGAGAGGAGAGGACATTGTTCCAGCCCCTGCCATCAAGGCCGATGGGGCAAGCAGATGTTCACTTATCGTGGTCTGGACAGGAGCTAAGGCCAGGCAAGAAAGAAAGGCAGGGCTAATCCTCACTGCATTTTGATTCTTAGTTTTCTTTTAGCAACAAGGTTTCCAGTTAGTGGAATAAGTCACCATAAAATCCACAGCAACATGAAACTGATGTCCGCATGTTTCTATGTCACATCGCGGGAACCGTTTTGCAATGGGCACCTGGCATTTGACCTTGTGGGCTGCTTCAGGGTATTATTAAACCAGATTAGCACATAGTGATTCTGCATGCCTGGTTTCTTTTTTCATGTGAACTTTGGTACCAGTCTGTGAACGATAGGAAATACCTATCACATGAGTTCTTTCGGAGGGGCCCATGTGATCAAAGGGAACCATAGTTGCAAGCACTCGCTCTTGGAGGCATCTGCCTTCATGTGACTGCTAGAACCTCTCCTCAGCCGGGCTTTATCTCCCCACGTGGAGATCACAGGTTAAAGACCACATGCCCAAAGGGCAGCCCTATGTGCAACTTCTCCCAGCTGGAGAGGATGCCCTTGGCATCCATCTTCCTTTTGAGCTTGAGAGGTACCACGCGGCTATGCCACCGGGCTGTTAACATGGGAGGTAAGAAGTGAGAATCCTGGGACTGTTGGCGGCTGCCAGTCTGCAAGTCGCACATGGACAGGGACTTTCTCTTATCCACAGCTATGTCCCCGTGCCGATAAAACAGTTTATCTCATTGAAGGTGCTCATTACACAAGAAAAAATGAATGAGTCCATCTGCACAAGTGACTAAAAGACCTTCTTTTTCCTTCTAGTTCCTATCAGGTGATAGTGCTTCCCCTGGCGCTGCAAAGCACATTCCAGTGTGATTCCGAAAGGGTCACTTCATTCTTCGGCCATGCCACCGAGGCCGATGGGTACGTGGCTGCAGAACTCTTGGCCAGAGATGTTGCCGGGGAGGCCGTGGACGTAGCCATTGGAGACAGACTCTACTACGGGAAATATTATAATGCACCCTTGAAAATGGGCCGTGATTACTGCATTATACTCCGCATCACAAGTGAATGGAATAAGGTACCTATCTTTAAAAGCCCTAATGGACTCTGTGTTTTCTTCTTTATATGAAACTTTACAGTTTGAACACTCCTCTCCCCACGATTGGAGTTTGGACATTGTGTGCAATCAGAGCATGCCTATTACTCTTCGTTTGCTTTTATGAAGCCTCCGCAGGGAACTATTTCATGTTGGCAGAGATCCTGAACTTCCTGGGGCTGGAATGGAAGGAGCTCTGTTGGATCCATGGGTGGACGGAACTGGTTCGGGCTCTTCCTTGTAAGCCTCACAGAGTGACTCGGTTCCCATGGAAAGCCTGGGTTAAAGAGGAAAGCCTAGCTCCCCCTGCAATCTTCCCACTACCCCTGTCAGGCCGCTATCCTCTGCCATTCTCACAGGAAGCAGGTGTGAGGGCCAGCCTAAGCATAGACCTGCTCTTGCTGCTTTGATGATGTCTTTGATGACAGCACAGGCCACCTTCCCTTTTGCCCTGACTTTAGAATGACTGTTTCTCTAGTGGTAGTTCTCTCATGAGCCATAAAGCTGAATTTTCATTAGATGAGGATAATGGACAAGTAGAACAGTCAGAGCTACGTGGATCAGTCAGCCAGGCATTCAAGATCTTTTGGAAGAACTGTTGTACCTTAGAAGAACTCTAAGTTCAAATGGGGTGGTATGAACACTAGAAAAATGGTATTTTTATTCATGTAAACATCTCTTGATTGGTGTATTTAAGCAAGGGATATGTAGTCATCTGGAGGGATGAGGTGTATCATATGTTTAGAACTGAATTACTCTGGACATAAGTCCAGTGTGCCATTATCCTGCATGGTAGAAAACCAATGGTAACTTTCAAGCATCTGCCTAAGTAGCAAAAGAGGTAAGGTAATATTTTTTGACTATAATATAAGCACTCAGAAAAGGAAAGGTAAAACCCATGATGTGTTTGAACTTATTCAGAAGGTTTTCACAACGTAGAGAAGGCCTTCTTGCTAGAAAATTCCTGAAGGTCCTGACTTGGAGTTTTTCAGCAAAGACCTAGCTCTGGCAGGGCATTACGAGTCTGACTCAAAAGGCTCCGAGAGATGCTGTTCCAGATCAAGACTTTGTTCTGAGAAGGACTGATACTAGAGATTAGGAGAATAAGTCTAGTTGGTAGATAACTTTTATGTCTATCATCAATATCACCCTATCAGGTAGCTGAGCAGAACTTGTGCTTATTCTTGCTGTGGTTGTTGTCAGGTGCCTTTGAGTTGGTTCTGACCCACAGCAATACTGTCCCCAACAGAACGAAGCAGAATAAAGGAGTTTTTGAGAATGTGTACTTGGGCTTCAGCGATGAATTGCAATTTCTTATCCCGTGGGTTTATATATGTACATTAGTGCTACAGTCACATTAAAATCAGTAGTGATTCATTGTTCTAGACTTTTTCAATGGAAAAAAAATGGATCCTATAAAAATTGTATGCCAATGGTGCCTGGCTACCAAAATATGTAGGTCTTAAAAGCTTGAAAGTAAACAAGCAGCCATCTAGCTCAGAAGAAACAGAGCCCTCATGGAAGAAGCACACCAGCTTGTGGGACCACGAAGTGTCGAAGAGATTCGTTATCAGGCTTCGAGAACTATAAATCATAACATTGCGTGCTCACTTTCCTGATATGACTGCTGACGACAAATGTGTGCATAAGAAAATGTGGTGAAGAAAGTTGATGGTACCCGGCTAAGAAAAGATATAGTGTCTGGGAACTTAAAGGCTTGCGTAAACAAGTGGCCATCCAGCTCAGAAGCAACAAAGCCCACATGGAAGAAGCACACCAGCCTGTGTGACCATGAGGTGCCCAAGGGATCCAGTATCAGGCATCAAAGAACTAAAAATGATATCATTATAAATGAGGGGGAGCACAGATTGGGGACCTAAAGCCCATTAATAGGTGAAGTGACATCGTTTTACAGAGGGGTTGCAGGGAAGAGATGAGCCAGTTAAGTACAGTGTAGCAACAATGAAATATGGAACTTTTCTCTAGTTCCCACCCACTATAATGATTCCTGTTCTACCAGACAAATCCAGCTAGACCAGGAGATGTACACTGGAGTCAGAAACATGGGGAATTTAGGATAGGCAATCCTTCAGGACTAGTGATGAGGGTGGTGATACTGGGAGGGTGGAGGGATGATGGAATAGAAAGGGGGAACCAATTTCAGGGATCTACACATAACCTCCTCTCTGGGGTACAGATAACAGGGAAATGAGGAAGGGACACATTGGACAGTGTACTTTATGAAAAAGTAATAACAATTTGTAAATTATTAAGGGTTCATGGGGGAGAGGGAGGTGGGAAGGAAGGGGAATATGGGGAGCTGGTATTGGGGGCCTAAGTGGAGGGAGGATGTTTTGAGAGTGATGATGGCAACCAGTGTGCAAATGTGGCCTGCAGACAATTGATGTATGTATGGATCATGATGGGACTTGTACCAGCCCCCAATAAAATGATTTATTAAAAAAAATAAGAGGGAAAGAGGAGCTTATATGAAGAGCTCAAGTAGAGAATATTTGGAAATGAATATGGCAACATATATACAGGTGTGCTTGATACAAATGATGTATTGAATGTCCTAAGAGCTATAAGAGCCCCCAATAAAATTATTGAAAAAACATTGTATGCCAAAGTTGGAGTGAGGGAGAAGAATAGCACGGTTGGACGGTTATGAGTGACTGATGTGCTAGAAGAGTTATCCCTCCTCTCACCTCACACTTCCTAGATCATGAAGGACTGAGATTGGGTCCGCCCGCCTACATAGCCTTCCTATTGGCTTCCAAAAAAGCCCGCTCTGTCAGAGCAGCTACTGGGCTGGGAGGGGCCATCAGTCCAGCTAGTTTGCATTCAGGTGGCCTCTTGCTGTGGTTCCTTTGGAACCACAGTTTCTAATTACAATTTGATTTCTTGTGGAAACCCCTGTCCTACCCATTTTTCAAGCTGAGTCCCTCTCCCACATCCAGACTCGCAGAATTTTCCTTTGCGGTCACTAACAAATTTCCCATCGAAGGTCCTGCCCGCTGCTCTAGTTTAGTAACCCTCTTCCTATTTCAATACTTCTGAAATAGCCTTCCTCACAAGTTCATCCTTCAGACAATCCCTCACTTAATCTTCCCCTCACTTAATCCATTTCTGATGAGTTTTTTTTAATCTCCTCCTCTAAAATTAGCATCTGGCACCCTGCGGACTCAACTGCTAAGTTTGTGATTGTCAAGTGAAATGTCAGTCTTTCAAATCTACCAGTTTCCTCACGGGAGAAAGATGTGGCTGTCTGCTTCTAAAAAATCTTTTTATTGGGAGCTCATAGAGCTCTCACCATCCATCCATCCATCCACCCATCCATCCATGTGTCAAGCATGGGGCAGTCCCTTTAGAATTGCTACAAATCAGGATTGGATGGTTTTATGGGTCCCCTGTACCATGGGCCTTAGTAGCATAACTAAACACGGAGATTGGTGAGGTATTATGTACCGATACTTCTCTTAGTCTTGCTGGTCACCTGTCTTCTGACTTTTTGCTGAGCCTGCACATGACTTCAGAGTTCTTTTCAACCTCTTTCTCCAGGAAGTCGTTGTCCGGAGCACACAGAGCAAGTGGAACTCAGTGCTGCTCCTCTTGTGAACACACGCTCTGTGCTTCCTGAGGTAGTGGGGCGCTCCCGGAAGTGATCCTTAGAGCAGCTGTTTTGTCCCTGCTGTCTGTGCCAGTCCCTTGAACACTTGGTGTATGAATCATAAGATGTGGGAACTTAATAATCTGGGACTTTGGGATTGTCTAGATTAAAGTGAGAGAGGAAAAAGCACAAACTGACACCTCGTTACACGTGTTGGTATTTTTCCTTTACAGGTGAGAAGATCTTCCTGCGCAGTCTGGGCTCAGGTGAAAGGTAAGACCATTTTCTGCTTCACAAGGCTGTCCTCCTTTCTCCTCTGTCCGTCGGCAGCATGGAGCTCCCATGAAGATCTCTTTTTAACTGATGGCAGGCGACAGAAACCCAGCTCAAACGCGTCTCAGCAGAGTCGTTGGAAAGGAAGGGATGGGCGAGGTGGGGGTAGAGATTATGAAATCAGAAAAAGAACTCAACCCTCCCAAGAGTCCAGGGACCTGGACACTGAGACCCCACACTGTGGGTGGGGCTCCATCGTTCCATCTGTCTCTTGTCTCTGTCGTACAGTTCTCATCTGAAGCGAGCTCACTGCTCTGCCTGTGGTGGGTCGTGTGTGTGGTGGGGAGGGGTGGACGCCAGCTGTCCCAACTTGTCAACTCAGGCCCGTTTTAGTTATCTAGTGCTTTTATGACAGAAATACCACACGGGGGTGGCTCTCCTGGACAGAACTTTCTATCTCCACCCTTTAGGGGGCTAAGCGTAAGCATCCCGGCCTAGTTCTAGGAGAAGGCATTTACAAGAAGGTCAACTCTGAAGGAAGGGCCTTCCATTTTTTAGCTTCGACTCCTGGGCAAGCTTCACATAACTCACGCTTCTCTTTGCCCATCTCTGCCTTCTCATTGCTTGTTTCTTCTCTTTCATATCTCTCAATTGATTGACTTCAGAGACACCGTATTTTCAATCAACCCATTTACATAATCAAACGAAACCCCCCAGACCAAATCCACTGCCATTGAGCCATTCCAAGTCAGCTTCAACTTCTAGAGACCCTATTGGACAGGGTAGAACTTCCCACAGTATAATCAAGCTAGATCCGCTAATCCTGTCTTGTTAATATTAACAAAAAAAAACCCATTCCCAAATGGATTACAGCCACAGCTATAGGACTTAATACTTATAACATGCACGAGGGACACAAAGGAATCCCTAACAAGTGGGACAGAAAAGCTTTTCAACTCTTGGGAAGGACTCTTGCTAGGTTAAGTAGCCAATGTCGGAGAAGTCACTGTGATTAGGGGGACAGGATACTTTGGGTCTTGTGTGAACTTGAACAGATGGTGGAGGGTAGAATAAGGTGATTGACAGCCCTACGTGGGTTGCACCGAGAGAAAGGGGACAGGTTCCCCATCAGTAAAAGAGGCACAGGAAATATGTTGGCAAACCAAAACAAGCTCACAAAATTCAGTCTCTTCCATTGTTTGGCCACTCAGCCTGTGCACACCCCTCCATATATAATTTGAACAAAGGCATTCTCATTAGGATATGTAATTATCCCGGGTACAATAAAACATTAAACCCTACTGAAAGGTGTTTCAGTGGTGTGTCTGTCATTGTATCCAGCTTCAAAACTAAGATTTCTGGTGGTGGTATGCTCCTCTCCTCCTCCCCCCCACCTTATTTTATTGGGGGTTCTTACAGCTCCTATAACATTCCAGACATCAGTCATATCGAGCATATTTGAACATGTGTTGCCATCATCATTTCAAGATGTTTTCTGCTTGAGTCTTTGATACAAGCCCCGCTTTTGTCCCTTCTCTCCACACCCTCGGGTATCCTTGATCAATTACATATTGTTATTTCTATTTCATATCTTACACTGTCCTTTGTCTCCCTTTATCCACATTTCCATTATTCATCCCCTTCTTTGGGTGGGGTGGGGGTGACTGTAGATCCAATCTCATGATTCCCCTTGTCTTACCCTTCCCCCTCCCTGACCAACCTCCTACCCTCATGATATTCTACTCCCAATTCTGTTCCTCAGGGGTTTATCATTTCCTGAGTTCCCTGTGTGGCGAGCTCTTATCTGTAATAAATGTGTTCTACAGTCTAGCCAGATTTGGAAGATAGAACTGGGTCGTGGTAGTGGGGAGGAGGAAGCCTTCAGGAACTTGAGGAATGATGTGTGATTTGTCAATTTGTCAGTGTTGTACTGCACTGTGGTTGAATCACCACTTTGGCGGGGTGTGTGTGTGTGTGTGTGTGTGTGTGTGTGTGTGTGTGTGTTGGCTATCCCATGATATATAGATGGGCTTTGACTCTCCACTCCAACCCCACTCTGCATCGAGGTGGTTGTTTGTTTTGGATCTGTCCATACCTGTTGCCCGATCCTGAGGTATGTGCTCTTGATGAGATCCAGATGTGCATCTCCTGATCTGGGTAGCAACCGATGGCTAAACAGCAAGTCTAACCCTTCCCAGACCACAATACAGCGTAGGAAAGGCAAAAACGGGGTGACCAAAATCAACGTTCTCCTTCAGAGAGATGGAAAAGAAAAGGCGCTAGGCCGTGCTCACAGATCCATAACCATGTTCTGACCACATCTTGCTGAACAAGAAAAGGAAACATTCTAGCTGAACGGCAGCCCAGGGGTTCGTGCGGCCAGTCCTTTTGGCTGCCTGTCGGAGAGGAGCCCTGGTGGTGGTGTGGTGATGCATTGGGCTGTGATCCATGCCGTCTCCGAGGGAGGAAGAAGAGGGTTTCTCCATTGGCCATCAGTGACAGTCTCAAGCGCACAGCAGTGACTTGATGGCAGTGATCTGGAGGGAGAGTATCCCCTTCCGTGATCTCTCAGAGCTATGCCTAAGAAATGTGATGGGAGCAGTTCTTGTGCAAGTACTGAACAGCTTCAACCCCTTTTTCATGTTAGCAGAGCCAGCCAGACTGGGAAATTACCTTAAGGGTTGAGTAATCACAGACTTTGTTTGCCAGGCTTGGGATTTCCCTGTCAGTACATCTCTTAAAAAAAAAACAAAAACAAATAAGAAGCCAGCCAGTGAATGTGATGACCAGAAATCCCCCCAGTTTGCAATAAGCGCCGGAAGACTTGTCAAGTTATGATCTCTGAGTCTAGATTAGCGGTTCTCAACCTGTGGGTCGCAACCTCTTTGGGGTTGAACGACCCTTTCACAGGGGTCACACGATTCATAACAGGAGCAAAACGACAGTGATGAAGTAGCCACGAAAATAATTATATGGTTGTGGAGGGGGGTCACCACCACATGAGGAACTGTGTGAAAGGGTTGCAGCATGAGGAAGGTTGAGAACCACTCGTCTAGATTTTTCTCTTGCAATTGATGAGTCCTAGCCACAGACTAAAGAATTCTGTCCTTGGTCCCAGTATCAGTTGACCCCTTGCATCTTGTCATCTTCTTGGGCAGTGGTGGTGATAAAGGACTGACCATACGGCTGCTTTATTTGCAGGGGGAGGGGGGGCCCTGGGAAGGTGTCTTCCCATGAGGGACTAGTTACTGGCAGAGAGGTCCAGAAGCAGGAACTGTTGTGGGGTGGGGGGGACCTGGGAGATTTTATTTCTTCTATTTTTCCTTCATTTGCATTGCCCATCTTTTCAAAAATCTCTACTCACATGGTTAGATTTCTGGGGTGGTTTGCCTAGGTTCTTGCTTCTCAAGACTGAAAGAGGACTCATGATAGAAGCACTTTTGTAATGCAAGGAATTTTTGCAAGGGAAAGGGAAATTTCAGCTATGACAGTCTTAAAAAGGACATGCTATTTCTGGAAAGCGTATAGGCCGTGCAGGAACCGTGTAGGAGTTCCTTCCTGAAGATGGCCACTCTCAGGGTCATGAGAAACCACGCGGAAAGAGGACCCAGACAGGGTCTCAACTCCCAAAGCCCATCTGTTGACAATGGGACATCCCCTCATAGAAGGGTTCCGGGGAAGGGATGAGTCAATTGGTGCAGGGTAGCACCGATGAAATACACAATGAAATATTCCTCTGGTTCTTTGAGGCTTCCTCACCCCCTACTATCATGAACCTAGTACTGCCTTCCATTTTAGGTTAGCCAGAGTATGTGCACAGGTACAGCTAAGAGTCACGACAGATGGAATCCAGGAACCAGAATGGAAGTAGCAATATGGGAGGAAGGGGGAACCGATTGTGATGACTGACAAATAAACACACACACACACACACACACACACACACACACACTCACTCAGACGAACAACAGAAATCACACGGGAAGGAAAACAGTAGTTGTAATTTATTAAGGGATCGGGGGGTGGGGGGGGGCATAGAGAAGAGCAGAGGACTGATACCAAGGGCTCAAAAGAAAGGAAATGTCTAGAAAATCATGATAGCAACATATGTACAAATATGCTTGGTATAACTGATGTATGGATTGTTATAAGAGCTGTAAGTGCTCCTAATAAAATGATCTTTTAATTAAAAAAAAGCAAAACTAAAACCAAGCATGTGGACCCAAGAGCAGGAAATCCAAGAAAGTGCAGGCTACAGAGGGGAGGTGGAAGAGATTGCCACCCTCTGGCCTGTGAAAGAGCACCTGAGCGAGAGGGAGGGCCTTGCCTTCCCTCGAGTGTTTAGCCCCTCCCAGCCCCACTTGGGGGTGGGATATGTGTGTGGTTGAGGTCCTGGCTGTCCTTATTGGCTGAGTTTAGGCGCACTGTGTGATGTCATATTGCTGGCAGCTAATGTGGGTGTGCCCAGGTTGGCTTCCACCTGGGCCTAAGGGGCCTTGGTCTGCCCATCCCTAATTTGGATTTCCCCCCTGCTAGGTGTCTTAGTAGTGTGCCTGATTTCTTTCCACCCCTCTTTATTGTGGCAGGGCCAGCTGATTTTTGTTTAGCATAGGCATCTGGTGGAGACAGCCCCTTTTCCCCTCATCTATCTACCTGTCCATATCAACATCAACAAGGAAACTGGACTTGGCTTTTTACCTGGGAGAGGCAATTATCTGTCCACGTGTTATCTGGGATGAGTGACTGGCGGGCTGAGCCGAGCTTCCTTTCCTGCAGACGTTGAGTGAACAACCGGATGGCCCAACAATCCGAACCTTTTCTGCCGACTCATGCCATCGAACTCTCAGGGAGTTCCCACACGGACAAAAGGCACTTTCACCTGGAGAATGGAGGCAGAGCAAACCTCTGGATGCAGAAACAATCGCTTCCAGAATGCAGCCCACTTAGTAATTGTTTCCTGTGATTGGAAAGCGTTCAAACGGAGTAGAATTGGTTTGTAGGCCATGAAGACAGCTGCGGTCATCTTATCCTTAAATTAAGAGGAAGGATTTTGCTTTGGAAACCTCGAAGTGACTTTGCATTGTGTCTTATTCCCCACTGAAATGAAGATGCTGTATTGAAAGTGTGGGGGCCGGTGTCGAACCAGGCAGCCCCTTGCACCCCTTTGCACCAGCTTCACAAGAAGGAGAACAGTCTGCTGAACTTTGTAACTCCTACCCCTGACCTTTCACAGAGCTTTATGTCTCTGGACCGGGTCCGTACAGCTTCTTCCCACAATGTTCCAGGTGACTGCATCTCCTTCTCGTTCAGGCCACAGTTTGTACCTTGGGTGTGGCTCTCTGTTTTGAAAGATTGACTACTAGAGTAAAGTGACCATACGTCCTGCATTTTAGCAATGTAACAACGTCTTGCGCCATAATATATAAAACAAATATATTACAATACTATTTTTGTGTTCTATGAAAATTTTTGTTGCTCCCTATAGACCAAATTTTTAATTAAGAATTCCCCCCCACCCCCAGTCAGTGGTGTCCCACTTAAAATCTGGTCACTTTATACTAGAGAAACTATCAACACTAGTCCTGTGGTTTAGAAGTACGGAGTAACGATATATTGGTTGGAGGGAAGGGAGAAACTTGAACCCGATGAGGAAGGAGGCTTGGCCAGTCAGCCCTGCTTACGTGCTCAGGCCCCGAGCACAGAACTGAAAACCAGAGAGCACTCACAAACCATATCCTAACTCAGACCCTGCAACTGCAACATCAGAAAGCCTCCTTCCCCTTATCGGCACGGCACATACGTCCTAGACTCACGTTCTAGGTATGTCTCACCGCCTCACTGCCAGGTGTGGCTTCCCTGGCCTAACTCCCAAGGTGCTCCTGCCCTTTCCTTCCCCAAAGTCCTTCCCTATCCCAATAATGCCTCTCTTTACTTTTCATCCCTAGTGAAGCCCTACCTCCATTCTGTGGCTTCCTCTCAAGCCAGGCCATTGGCAAGCATGGATGGCTAATAGAACCGCCCTCCCCCCCACCCCCCAACCATTTTGCTGACACTCTGTGACCTGATGGAAGCACACAGTTGACTTTTTCCTGTGCCCACCCTCTTGCACACGGTCACCTTCTCCAGCTCTGGGGCTTGCCATCCCAGAATGTCGTTTGGAGACTGGAGATTCACATTGTCCTGAAATTGTGCCATGTCACTTTTGCGAAGTGTCAGGCCCAGTCTTACCTTTGTTTGATTACACCCTGTGCCTTTTCAGATTTCCTCCTTCCTGATGCCTCCTTGCCTGGATCCTGCTCCTAACCACAGAGTGTGTCTTTGAGATGACATTTCACCTGACTGGTTCTCAGTGATCTCTTCCCGGGATTTCTGAGATCCCTGGCCAGCCGCCAAGTATTGTGAACCTGTGATTTACTGGGTCACTGCACAAGGTCATTTGAAATCTTGAAGATGCTGATACACTGTAATCAAGGAAAATGAACAGGCACAGGTCTGAAGCCTCTGAGTCGTAGGTGATGACATCTCCTTCTCATTCAGCCCACAGTTTATACCTTGGGTGTGCCTCTCTGGTTTTCTGTTCTGTGCTTGGGGCCTGAGCACGTCAGCAGGGCTGACTCGCCAAGCCTCCTTCCTCATCAGGATCAAGTTTCTCCTTTCTCTCCAACCAATGTGCCACCACTCTGTATCTCTAAACCACAGGACTAGTGTTGACAGTGTCTGTAGTAGTCCTTCACTCCCCTTTGGTCTGGCTTACAATGTCCCACTTGTAAGTACTCTTCTAATTCGATCTCTCATTCTTCTTCATTCAAGCTGAAAAACTTGTTCTTCTATAGAGTTGGCCCATATTGACCCTCCTTGATATCTTTGCTCATATTATGACTTCTACCTCGGCTGTCTTGAATAACTTGCTCATGAATCTGCTTGCTAAACATTCCCCCTCCCTTTAACGATTACTCTCAAAGGCCACTTCCTTCCTGTTGGTTTCTTCAGGAGCTCCATCTCACTCGTCCGCCTTCCTTCAGAGCAAGTGGTGCACTTGTCTTATCTGCCCTACGAAGTGCTGAGTCCTGATGGGAGAGCATAGTCCAGTGGCTCAGATTAGGTGATGACTCAGGATTTATTGAAATGAATTGCGTGATAAGTCAAGGAGCCCTGAACACTTTCTCCATTGATAACCAACATGTCACCAACTCAAAGACTTTGTTTCCCATGCTCTCTGATGAACCACTTTGATGGGCCTTCTCTGCTATTTGACCTTGTACATTACTCTTTCAGTCTTTGGTGGCAAACCCTACACTACTCCTTTCATAAGAGAAATTTATGTTCATAGTCAGTGTGTTAGTCTGGTAGACTAGAGAAACAAATTCATAAACACGCATATGTATATAAGAAAGAAGTTTATATACAAGAGCAATTGAGAAAACACCCACGCCCTGTCCAGTCCAAGATCATATGTCCGATATTAGCTCATATGTCCAATACCTATCTATGAGCCCTCTTCAGACTCATGAAACACATGCAATGATGCCAAGAAGATCACAGGCCAGTGAATGCAATTTTGTGTATTCAGTGGTGGTAGAAGCATCCCAGCGCTGGCAGGGGTCTCCCTGTGGCTCCTCCAGTTTCCAGGGCTCAAGGTCTATCAGCATGCTGCCATGTGTCATGTCAGTTGCAGTGTCTCCCAGGGAGTGAGTGAGTGTCTTTTGCTTCCAAGAAGGAAGTACCAGATTTCCTAGAATTCTCAGAGGAGAAAGCTATGCCCACACAGAGGTTTCATCAATTGTCTCCAGATTGATATTCTTAATTCTACATTCTTAATTCTCATATTGACACCAGATTAGGGTACTGCCAGACCCAGTATCCTTCTTGGAGATTAATTACCTAAAGGCAGAAGTCTTGTCTTCCTTATTTGTCCACCCACGATAGCTTTTAACAAAGGGTCACAAGCATTAGGAAGAACAATTTTTACTTATTAAGTTAAATAACACTTGCATCAAGACTCTGTGTGTGTATTTATTTTAAA
This sequence comes from Nesogale talazaci, assembly GCA_004026705.1. Taxonomy (NCBI): domain Eukaryota; kingdom Metazoa; phylum Chordata; class Mammalia; order Afrosoricida; family Tenrecidae; genus Nesogale; species Nesogale talazaci. The sequence goes on along the minus strand of PVJH01003629.1, from coordinate 95,350 downwards.
ACTACATCACTGTGGTCTGCAGAATTCTAAGATGTCCCCCAAAACTCCGGGGCCCTGGTGTGTATCTACCTACTTTCAGTTATTCATTTAAGAAGTAAACAAAAAGGATCCCCAATAGCAGAGTTGTTATGTGTTGGTCTTCTAACCACGAGGTCACCCGTTCAAAACCACCAGCTGCTCCAGGGGAGAAAGAGGAGGTTTGGGGGCTGAGTCCCGGTGGTGTAAGTGGTTGAGTGTGGGATTGTGGCCCACAAGCTTGGCAGTTCAAATCCAGAAGCAGCTCTCCATGAGCAAGGTTGGGTGGCTCCCACGACCACCAGAGGGCAGTGATGGCCCCCCAAAAGAAGTAAACCCTATTATAGGTATGCTGTGATAAAATTTTTCAGTTGTAATTAAGATTCAAATTGGGAAATTATTTAGGCTGGACCCGACCAATCACCAGAGTTCTTTTTTTTTGGGAGGGGGGGCATCATTGCCCTCTGGTGGTGGGAGTAGGAGGCCCAGCCTTTGCTCCTGTGGAGCCGTTGCTGGAATTGAACCTCCGTCCCAGTGGGCTACAGTCTCATGCACAACAATTACGCTACCGGGGCTCAGCCCTAAGAGTTCTTTTCTTAAAAACAATTTTATGGTCATTTAATTCACACGTCATACAATTTAATAGTTCAATTATATTAAGAAGAGTTGAACAAGAATCTACATATCACCCCCTCCCTGAGGGATGGACAACAGAAAAGTGGGTGAAGGGAGACAGCAGACAGTACAAGACATGGAAAAAAGTAATTTATAAATTATCAAGGTTCATGAGGGAGGAAGTATGGGAGAGGGAGGGAAAAACTTCACCCCAATCAATTTTAGAGCATTTTCTTCTTTCTTGTACTCGTTGTTATTAACTCTCCATTTCCCCTCAGCCACTCCTGACATCCCCCTAAGAAACCAGAAGGGTAGGACATTACCCCAAAAGGGTCAAGGACTCAAAGGGTGTGAAGGATTCACATAGGGAAAATTTTAAAAAATCATTTTATTGGGGCCTGTACAACTCCTATCACAATCCACACGTGCATCCATTGTGTCAAGCACATTTGTACATTTGTTGTCATCATCATTCTCAAAACATTTTTTTCTACTTAAGCCGTTGATATCAGCTCCTCGTTTTTCCCTTTGAGTCCCCACTCCACACTCCCCCTCATTCACAATGATATGATTTCTTGTTCGTTGATACCTGCTACCTAAAGGCAATTCGATAGCTGTCGATTTTTGACTGTATGTTGCTAAGTTCCTAGAATTCTTAAAAACAGTAATAGCAAACTAGCACAACGATTTTGGTGACATAGCAAACAACATTTATCTTTGAATTATATTTCTGCTTTGATGTCCTTCTGCTCCGGAAGGAATTCAAGTGAGAAGGTCTTAGAGCAGTAAATAACATAACAAAGCATAGCATAACATAACAAACCGGAGAGAAGACAAGAGTGTTCGTGATTTGTGTTACATGGAGAGCAGGGTTACTGTGTTCAGGAAATGGTCATGCTCATGTGAATTTATGAAGCAATGCCCACACCCATAGAAAGTCCTCAAATTGTCACCAGGTTTTATTTTTTAATCTGTGATATAGTATATATGCTAATGAGGGAAAAGAGGATGGCTGTTAGGTCTAGAGAGACCTTATCATCCCCCAAGCTCTCCTTTTGTATTTCAGGGGTCACCGTGGAGAAAATGGTTAGCCCTCATGCCTTTCCTTTCTCCAAGAATGAGAAACTGTGATCATCTGGGTGGTAGTTTATGATTGACTCAGTTGAGTTTCTAAAAGAATACAAATGACTCACAAGAAAAATAAACATGATTCCTTGACATGGGACTGTGGAAAGGAGGCTAACCAGAGGTCAAGGAAGCTCTCAAAAATACATTTGAAAGTGATCAATAGTAAGTCCACTATTTACTATTGAACCAATGAGAAAATTCCTAAAGAGATCTGTGTGGCTACACAATGAGTTTTATTGGTTAGCTTGACACAGTGCATATACAAAGTAAACTAGATAGTATACATATAATTGAGGGGATATTTATGTAACTTAGAGTACTGTATGTATATATTCCAGAAACTGTTCTATCAGCCAGAATTGTGCTACCATGGCCCTTTTAACTGCGCAGAAATATAGTTCATACTTAGCTGTAGAGCAAAGGCTAGCTGATGGATGACAGCTACCTTAAAGTGGCCGAAGAGAAAGTTGGCTTCCTCCTGTGCTTTGTCCTGTTGATTTGTGCAAAGGTAGGTGAAAGCAAGGGGAGAGTTAATGCCCAAGTCGGATGAAGCACATTCTAGCAGGTTCCTGCAAATACACTGCAAGTACACAACTCAAAGTGACCATTGAGAAATTTTCTCCTTCTTCTTTTTTTTTTTTTTTTTGAGCATCACTGCTCTCCGGTGGTGGGAGTAGGAGGCCCAGCCCCACTGCTGGAATTGAACCTCCATCCCAGTGGGCCACAGTCCCGTGCACAACCACTACACCACCGGGGCTCAGCCCCGTGAATTATTTTATATGAATCTTCCAGGCATGATCTGTAATTTCCACCAAATGGCAGGTGGGATTACGCAAATGTGAAGTATTTGTTTCCCACTAAGGGGATCTTGCTAGACATGTAAATAGAGTAGATGGCACTCTTGGGGCAGGGGGTAGACCATGCAAATAACTGGAGCTTTCAGACTAAAACTAGAGTAGGAACATGTGGGCCACTTCTGAAAAATAAGCCATCAAAAACCTTATGAATAAGGTGTATGAACTCCTAATGTGGGAGGTGGTCAGTATTGCTATCCCACTCAGTTTAGCATGAGTTGTCTCAGAGTTGGCAAAGGGTGGATCTTACTTCCAGCAAGAAAGAAGGCCCACGAGGAGAACACGTCCTTTGGTCCCTGAAATCCCTGTACGAAACCTTCTTGACCCAGGAGACAGAAGGTTCTGTTCTCAGAAACAGTAAGAGATGACAGAGAAGACGTAGTAGTAGTGCAGGAGAACCAGGCATAGAAGACAGAGTGCGAATGTGCCAGTTCCCGGAGGATAAACACAGAGGGCCTTGGATCTAGAGGCTATCTGACAGGATAGCTTGCCTCTAGGCACTTCCTGGAGAGGGCAGTGGTTACTTTGCCAAGCCGTGGACTTAGAGCTGAGCACTGCCAGCCTGAGGCTTACCTGCAGCATGTGTGCTTAATTGGCAGAGCTACACCTGCTCACCAGTGCAAAGGCCACTGGGCTGAGAAGCTGAGTGCCAAGATCTTAGTCACGTGAGCGCAAGCAGGCTACTAGGGGAAAGGCTTGGGGGTGCCTGTGAGCTGTCCTTTCCTAAGAACCATATCTCAAGCATTCCTGATCATAGATTCAGACTTGTTATTTCCCTCCGAGATCCTGTAATCTTGGGTTTGCTCTGTGAGTACCGTGTGGCCACTGGGACGAATGATCAAACCCAGGCAACTAGAGAGCACCTTGGGATGGATTGTTGGTGCTCCAATTGGTTACAAGAGATTGACTGTTACCTCATAGAAGTCAGCCTGGGACTGAAGTCGACTGGATCTTCTTCCCTCTTGTGGAATGAAGAGACGGGTGCGGCTCCACTTTTGCAGCTCTGTTTTGCACCGTGTGTCTGTCTGTCTGTCATAGGGTGGCACCTTGTATGTTGCAGTGATCCTGGAGGCTATGTCACTGGTATTTCACATACCACAAAAGTCACACATGGTGATCAGTGGAGCCTCCAGACCAGGACAGACTGGAGTAGTGCTCCACGTGGAGCACTTCCGAAAGATTAGCCACCCAATCCCCTATGAATAGCAGTGCAACAGGTATGATGTCCTGCTGGAAAATGAGCCCTTTGGATCGAAAGGTCTTGAAACATACCAGAGAGGAAGAACCACCTCCTCAAAGTGGAAACAACATTACCGATGTGACCCTCGGGAGTTTGTTTGCTATGGAGCATGACTCAACATGGGAAGCAGCTGCAGGCATTCATTAATAATCAGAACCCGCAAGGTATGAAGTGTGACTCCAGGAAAATTGGAAAGTGTCAAAAATGAAATGGAACACATGAAAATGGATCTCCTTGGCATTAGTGAGCTGAAGTGGATGGATAGTCGCCATTTTGAATGAAAAATAATATGATTTACGGTGGCAGAAATGTCAAATTGAAGAGGGATGACATCATATCATCAAAAAGAACTTTTCAAGATCTATCTTGAAGTATAATGCTGTCTGTGATAGAATAATACCCATCAACCTACAAGGAAGACCAATTAGTATGATAGTTATTCAAATAAATGTACCAATCTTTAAAGCTAGTGAGGAGAGGAACCTGAAGAAATCTTCCAACTTCTTCAAAGTGAAATTGACCAAACATTCGATCAAGAGCACATGTATGGTTACTGTGATTGGCCTGGAAAGTATCTTAGTACTGAGATAATGAAGCTGGAGATAACAAGATAGTAATTTATAAGATCCATAACTTTGTCAATGCTAATACCCATTTTCAGCAACATAAAAGGCAACTACACATGGGGATCCCACAAGATGGAATGCAAAGGCACCAAATGATTGCATCTATAGAAACAGACAGCAGAGAAGCTAAAAATGATCAGTCTGAAAAAGGTCAGGGGATGATTGTTGAACAACAGATTAATTGCTTATATGCTAGCTTAAGTTGAAGCAGAAGAAAATTAATCAAGTCTACAAAAGCCAAAATACTATCTTATGTAAAAGAGGGGACTTCAAAAGTACAGAAAAATAGAAATAAGAGATACTGAATTTTTTTCACAAAATTTTTGAAAAAGCTGTGTCCCCCACCCTGATTTTAGAGATCCTTTCAATATTAGATTGAACACTAGACCAGAGGAGTTGTGGTAGGACACCAAGATCATCACACATGGCCTGAGCCCCTGTGGCGTAGTGGTTGAGTGCCGGGCTGCGGCCCACTAGCTTGGTGGTTCAAATCCAGCAGCAGCTCTCCAGGAGCAAGGCTGGGCCTCCTGAGGGCAGTGAAGTCTCCTCCTCCCCAAAAAAGATCATCACACATAACAAAAGCAAAAGGTGATAAAAAATGAGAAAGAGGTCACTATTTAGCAGTACTATGTCATCTGGTGGAAGATCTCCCCTCTGGTAACTGGGAACTCTCCACCAACGTAGTCTAATGTGGGAATTGGGAAATCCAGTTACAGTAGAACCCCGGTACTCGGCTGCATCTGGACTTGACATAATTAGATTTGATGTTAAATGTCAAGGAAATTTTGCATCAGAAGCGGAACAAAGCACCCAAATCTGACCCGACTCAAAGAAAGCCAGCCAGGTCCTACTGACAAAAGGGCAAAGAACAGTTGGTTTGTAAGGAAGGGGATACAGTGTTTCCCCTTGAAACAGTGACTCTCCCCACCCCTCTTATCCACATCCACAGATCCAGATCCTCATCCATCTGCAGGCAAAGGTGAAATAGTCAAAGACTCCAAACTGCAGACAGAGGCCATTGTGCTGGGGGAAGTAGAAACGCGATGAAGAAGGGGAAGGCCCCCCCACAAGCTGGATGGACACATTCCATTTTAAGCAGTAGCCTCAGGCAGGCCCTGTGCTTTCTTCGAACAGAGAATGAGAGGCCAGCAATATGGGAGGATGGCCAGGTATGGTCCATGGCTCAAATGTGCACCCGGACTGAGGTGAGAGTTTGGCTGGAAAAATACCCAAGCCCTGTACCGATTTAGGAATGAGCATCATCCGGGTGCTCCCTACACCCCACAGATTCTTTTCTACAAAGCTTTTCTCCTGAAGCCTGGTTCTGGAGGTGGGAAGAGAAAATTATCTATGAAACTAGCACATTGATGACTGGCAATAAGTAGACCTGACTTGGGTATTTCAAAGTTCACCCTTAAAAGTGTATTTCTTCAATAAAAACAAATTATAACCAGAGAGAAAGAGAGAGAGAGAGAGAGAGAGAGAGAGAGAGAGAGAGAGAGAGAGAACGAACCAAAAATAAATGGATATCGGAAGAGATTCTGAAACTTGCTTTGAACATAGAGAAACTGAAGCAACTGATGAAGTAAATGATGAAGTAAAAAAACTTCCCCTCAAGGGCACCTTGAGGAGGCAGAGGGGGAATTCCCCCACCTAATTAAGGGTATAGATACATAGCCTACAACCAACTGCCAGCAATAGTCTCAAAGGAGAACGATGGACGGACATCATTCTCCTTGAGGTTGGGAATGAAGCAAGGAAGTCCGTTAACTCACTCTGAGTCAATATTGTACTGGAAGTCCTAGCCAGAGCAACAGGACCAGAAATGCAAAGAGAGTGCGTCCAAATTGGCAAAGAAGAAGCTAAATGACCCCTTTTTGCAGATGGCATGATGTTTTACCAATCTGTCTTGGAAGAAAGATAGCCAGACTGTTTCTTAGAAGCAAGGACGGCAAGTCTTCTTCTGGTGGACTTGGACATGACAGCACGTGGGTTGAGTTTCTGAAAGAAGAGGGTCAACGCATCAGAGGAGGACACAGTGGCTCCAACAATGGGTTCAAGCATGACAACAATTGTAAGAATGGTTCGGGACTGGGTAGTGTTTTTGTTGTTGTTTTTGGGCATCACTGCCCTCTGGTGGGAGTGGGAGGCCCAGCCTTACTCCTGGGAGCCACCGCTGGATTTGAACCACCAACCCAGTGGGCCGCAGTCCCGCGCACAACCACGACGCCACCGGGGCTCAGCCGACTGGGTAGCGTTTTGCACTGTCTGTCGTACACAGGCTTGCCATGAATCAGAATAAATTCTATGGCCCCTACGAACAATACATATGCTCTATGTGATATCTCTCTACCTATATTAAGAAGAAAGAATAGCCAAACTCAGTGCCATTCAGGGCGGTTCTAACTCATAGCGGCACTATGGAGCAGGGTAGACACGCTCTTTCTGGTTTCTGAAACTGTTACTCTTTACGGGAGGAGAACATCTGTGTTTCTCCTGCAGAGCGGAAGTTTTTGAACTGCTGACCCTGTGGTTAGCAGCCCAATATGGAATCACTATGTTACCAAGGCTTCTCTTTCTCTATCTTCATAATAATGGTGTCATAAAATATTTATCTTTATGAGATTGACTAACTTTGCTAAGCATATTGTTCTCCAGTTTTGTTTATGTCTTAAAGTGTTTGACAGATTTCATTTTTTTTAAGGATGCATAATGCTTCACTGCATGAATATACCAGAGTTTGTCTATCTATTCTGGAATAGATAGTCGGGAATTTAAAATTTTTTTCACCCTTTTGCTGTCATAGAATTTGCTGTAATAAGCGTGTGTATTTGTTTATCATTTATTAGGGTCATACCAAGTAGAGAAGTTGCAGGATCATAAAGTGTTTGTTTTTATCACCAAAGGTATATTTTCCAGCTACTGTTCCTTCCTCTTTGCTTCCAACTTTGCACTTCAATCACCAATAATTATCAATGCAGCTTGATTGAATGTTTAGTCAACTTGAGACTGAAGACGTTGGTAGAATTCTTCAACTACTTCACTAGTAGCTTTCATGATTGTGCATAAATTTAGTGAACTATAGAAATGATCCCTAACAGTATAGTCTATGTCCATGAATTTAAATAGCAAACTATAGATAGCCTTGAGAAGAGTGGGATTTCCAAAACTTTACCCTGTGCTCATGCAGAACTTGCACATGGGTCGAGAGGTAGCTGTGTGACCAGACAAGGACGTACTGCATGGCTTAAAATCAGAAGAGGTGCACATCAAGATGGCAACTGCTCACCATCTTTATTCATCTATTTCTTGAGCAAGTATTCAAAGAAACGGGATTATATGAAGAATTTAGCATCAGAACTGGAGGAAGGCTTATTAACAACCTACAAGACACCGATGACATAACCTTCCTTGCTGAAAGTAAGGTGGACTTGAGGCACTTGCTGATGAAGATTTTAAAAAACTGCACCCTTCATAATGGATCGCAACTCAACGTAAAGAAGACCAAAATCCTCACAACTAGACTAGGAGGTGACATCTTATGTTAAAGAAGGAAAGCTTGAAGTTGTCAAGGATTTCGTCTTGGGTGGCTCTACAGTCAGTGTTCCAGGAAGCGGCGGTCAAGAGATATCAAAGACTTGGATAGGTCTGCTGCAGGAGACATATTAAAAATGTTGCAAAGTAAGGATGTTACTTTGAGGTCTAAAGTGTACCTGGCTCAAAAAGCTAAACTCACTGTCATGGAATAGGTGCCGACTCAGCAAGTCAGTAGACCAGGATGGAACTACCCCTAAGACTTCGCACATGTGTAGCAATTCCAGGGAATCAAAAATCTTGGGCTGAGTCCCCGTGGTGTCGTGGTTGAGTGCAGGACTGGGGCCCACTGACTTGGCGGTTCAAATCCAGCAGCAGCAAGGCTGGGTAGCTACCGTGACCACCAGAGGGCAGTGATGCCCCCCCCCCCAAACAGCATCAACAACCACCACCACCACAACAACAAAAAACAAACAAAAAATCTTGTCTTTTTCCGGGGAGTGGCTGGTGGTTTTGAACTGCTGATGTGGCAGTTAGCCACATCACACATGTGTTGTGTTCAACACAAACAAATTCAGAGTTCCTGTCTCCTGTCCCCCAGTCTGTCAACAGCCCTGGAGGCAAGTCTCTTCACCTTCCGATGTCCCGAGTACTCCAGACATTGGGTGCAGCTTATCCTTTCTGAGCCTTCTTTATAGGTTTTGAAGATTCAAATTGGGGACTGAAATGGTTAGCTGACAAACTATTTCTACTTCTCAAAGATCATTTCTAGCAATCATTATATCCATAATAGCAGTCAAAAGAAAACAGTATAAACCTACTACAGTCAGATCCTAAAGGTGATGTTTCAACAGTCAATTTCACTCCTGATCTATGTTATCTTAATCCTTATATAATCTGTTACATTGATACAAAATATGGTCTTTGGCCTTTGGCTGTATTGCATCAAGCCAGGGCAAGGCCGCTGTCAGTCATTTTGACCTTCTGCCAGCTGTTTTCACTGAGCAGCATGGTCTCTGAGAAATTCAAGGGATGATTTCTTTCTCTGAGTTCAAAATATACATTAATTACATTCATTTTCACTGTTTCAAATAGGAATAACCAAAGACAACAACCAGAGAAAGGAATCAAGTTAAACTGCCCCTATTCTTTGCAGAAAACAACCCAGTAAATGGCATGGCCATATCTGACCTTTGACTAGCCAAAGAAGAAAAACTACCATGAAGCAGAGGTCTCACAAGCATCCATTCTCCAGCTTCACGATTTTTTTCCTCTAGTACCCCACTCCTGGTACCACAATGTGTTAGTCCGAGTTAACCAGAGAAGTAAACCCAGAGACACTCATCAAAGAACAATTGCACATTAAGAAAGCATTCCCCCCCCCCCAAAAAAATAACAAAACAAAATAAATAAACAAACAAAAAAGAAAGCCTTCCAGCCCAGTGCAGATCAAGTCCATAAGTTTGATCTTACCCCATATGTCAACACTAGTCCAAAGATTCCTCTTCAGATGCATGCAACACACACAATGATACTGAATGCAGGAGGATCACAGCCCAGGGGCTTAGACGGTCTTGTGGATCCAGTGGTGGTGGAAGCATCTCAGTACTGGCAGGAGTTTCACTGTAACGTCTCCAGTTCCAAGGCTCTGTCTTCATCAGTATAGTTCCATTTGGCTTGTCTTCAGGAATACCAAGCAGAGAGCGTCTCGTCTCCAGTGAGCTATTTATCTGCATTTTGCCTCCAAATTTGGTCATCAAGCTGCAGCCTGATTGGCAGGCTAGACTCCACCCTTCTCAAGTTGACAGTAGATTATGTAACTGCCACATTTAGAAAAACTCTAAGATGTCCAACCCTTATGTTTTCAGTTTTTCTCTTTTATTAACCTCATAGTAGTCTTGTGAATCTAGGTAGTTTCCCTTCCTTAAAGTTGTAGGATTCTGTTGGACAAGCCTCAAGTAAAATGATTTCAGAAAAAGTTGTGAGATTCTGTGCTAATCCCCTTTGACTTTGGGATCAGTGCTGAGAGTATGGAGAGATTTTATATTCCTTTGTAATATTTTATTATTAATGTATGTAGTGTCAGACTTGTCTCTGAATTTCCAAAAGTGCTGAATTACAAAGCTTTTGATTCAGTTTGATCTTTTACTGCTCCTTTGGGTTTTTTTGTTTGTTTGTTTTGGGCATCACTGCCCTCTGGTGGTGGGAGTAGGAGGCCCAGCCTTTGCTCCCTGGAGCTGGAATTGAACCTCCAGCCCAGTGGGCCGCAGTCCCATCCTTTGTTATATCCAAACCCAGAAAGCCTCCCCAAACTGAGAAGATGAAAACCCATTTCTAAAGCCTCCACAAATTTTGCTCATCAGGCAGTCACAGTAACTTACAGACGGTTTTGTCACTTCTTTTATTTGCAAGTCGATAATACACATTGGTCTAGACTTTTAAGAAGACAAAGAAAGAATAGGAAACCAAGCATGGCCTGCTGCTGCACACGACTCTTGCGCGCCATCCTCCTGCTGCACATCTAGAACCTTCATGCAATTCTTTTTTTTGGGGGGGGTGGGGAGCATCACTGCTCTCCAGTGGTGGGAGTGGTGGGAGTAGGAGGCCCAGCCCCACTGCTGGAATTGAACCTCCGTCCCAGTGGGCCGCAGACCCGGGCACAGCCACTACGCCACCGGGGCTCAGCCGCCTTCATGCAATTCTGTGAGGGCGTGCCACCATCCCATTTCAGAGATGAGGATAGTTGGTTTCAGTGAGGCATCATGTTTCCAAGTTGACAAACCTAGTCAGGAACTGTGATTTCCCACACCGTAGTCAAAACCATTGGCAGTTCAGGTTTGTCAAGTACGAGTTCCTCTACATGGACCAGTTCCTCTACATGGGACTGGGTCATAGAAAGTGTTTTTTTTTTTTTTAAAGAGATTTATTCAGTTTTAACTTTTTTGTGTGTGACATATTTTTTGAATCCAAAAAAAATGCTTTGGGGGCTGAGCCCCGGTGGCGTAAGTGGCTGGGTGCGGGACAGCGACCCGCGGGCTTGGCGGTTCGAGTCCAGCGGCAGCTCTTGGGAGCAGCACTGAGTGGTGCCCACGACCGCCAGAGGTGGTGATGCCCCCCCCCCCACCCAAATGCTTTGGAAAGGGTAATAGTTTCACATGTTTTGGCTGTTTTATGGACTATGCTATATTTATTTTGTTCAATTAACTCGAAAACCAAAGATTTCATATATATATATTTTTCATCTTCAGATGTAAGGAATTAATGGAGGTAGGGGAGGCTGAGGCAGGCCCAGTTACAGCAAACATACAGGGGCAGGGAGGTGGGAGACAGGTAGCAAATTTGGTCTTGAACTTGGCGGAGGCGTGGTGGGGAGGGATAAGAAAGTGAGGATCCTTGAGCCTGGGGTGTGGGGATGCAGCAAAGATTTCACATTTTTAACCCATTTACCAGAAGCACAAACTTGTCAAATGTAAAATCCTTTATTAAAAATTCATTAAAAAATTTAATACATAAGAGATTGTGTGTCTTCCAGATGTGAGGTAATACCCCAGATCTGCACACTGTACCTGCTGACAGCTGAGTCTTACTCAGACAAAGTGGTAACACACCACTTTATATGGTTGATCCTATTTTCATCTCTCTTTTGAGAAAGACAGTAATTAATAAAGAGATGAGACTTCAAAGCAGTAAAGCTTTTGTATCAATCCTATAGCGATAGGGAGGAGATGGTGTGCTAGTAATCAATGGAAGCAGGAAAGAATCTGTGACTTCTGATGCCCTGATGTGCCCTAACTTGTTCTTCATTCTAAAATCTCTGGAGTCATTGGTGAGCTGGTCTGACATTTGTATCTAGCAATGCGGCATGCTGACACTCTTGATATTAAAAATAAGGCAGTTTCCCCCCTGGAAATGTTAAAAATAAACAAGTTGGTTGTTGGTTGTTATGATTTGTACTTCTCCCCTTAATTGTGCTGAGGAGTTTCCCTTGATTCCTGTTTTGATCAGAGTTCCTATTAGGAGAGAGTGTTAGATTTAATCAAATGCCATTTCTGCATGATTGAGATGACCGTGTGCTTCTTTTCTTTTGTCTTATCTATATGATGAGTCGTGTCAATTGATCTTATAATGTTGAAGACCTCTTGCATCCCTGGTATGCGTTCTACCTAATGGTGATGGATTGTGATTATTTTTTTATATCCTGTTGTGTTCTGTTGGCTGGAATTTTGGTTCAGCATTTTTGCATTTACAATTCACGGGGGATAGTGTTCTGTTGTTTTTCTTTTCTCATAAAACCGTTGTACCTTCAGTATCAGGTTTATCAAATGATTTAGGGAGTCTTCTTTCTTTTCTTATGATCTAGAAGGATCTGAGAAGAATGGGTGTCAAGCTAGAGAGATCTTATAGGAGGAATGAGCAAAGATCATGGCACTTTGTACCGAAGAGGTGGATTTTGCAAAACACGAAGGATGAGAATTTAAAGCTCAAGAGGTGTGCTTGTCTCCATGTGGCAGCAGCCGCAGCTTTCTTAGTAGTCATCCTGGCAACTCTGAGGAGATTAAGGGGATTTCTTTTTTTCTGACCTAGGGCCACTTTAGGGTAGAGAAACAGGGTAAACATAACCCATTTTGACGTCAGCAAGCATTTGACAATGCCTTGTGACAATACGAGGAAGTGTGGACTCTAGTTGACCTAGGAATTGGCTGTGTGATGAAGCAAAATTTGCTTATTAATGGGTAGATGCAAAATCCAGAAAGATGCTGTGTTAGTCCAGGTAGACTAGAGAAACAAATTCATAGACACACATAGGGATATAAGGGAAAGGTTTATACACAAGAGGAATGGAACATTGAGAAAGCATCCCAACCCAGTCCAGTCCAAGGTCATAAATCCGACATTAGCCCATATATCTGAAACCAGTCTATCAAGTCACCTTCTGACTCATGAAGCACATGCAGTCGAAGAATCCCGGCGCTGGTAGGGGTCTCCTCGCTTCCAGGGCTCAGAGTCCATCAACAGCATCCAGTGGTGGCAGAGGCAACTCAGCACTGGCAGGGGTCTCCACGTGGCTTCTCCAGCTTCAGAGCTCTGGTTCCATCAGGGTAAGGCCGTGTGGCTCCTCCTCCGGCTCCTCCAGTTCCTCGGATGCTGCCATCTTCTCTTGTCAGTGGTTCGACGTCGTCTTGGAGCCTGACTCCCAGAGACTGAGAGTCAAGTCTCTCTTCTCCAATTGGGAGATATCGCAAAGGTAAAGGACACTGGCTGGAAACATACCCGACACTCATCTTTTCTCATTCACATAACGAAGACAACCTGTTTCCAAGTGAGATTAGCACGACTCCACAGGCTTCCCAGGCTGTGAGCGAGCGTCATGAGCACAGCTGGCCCCTCTCTCTGCCCAAGTGGCTGGTGGGATCAGTCAGCAAAAAGTGCTTACACCACCGCGCCACCAGTGCTCCCTCGCCACAGGCCCGGGGTTACATTTACAACACATGCTTGGAGAGGACGCCATTTGATCCATACCACCAAGAAACTGAATTTTTAATTAACAGTCGTATCTGGCTAGTGGCCACCATGTGGTCAGTGCAGATGAGATGATGAAGAAGTTAAGTAGCTCAAACGCTTCTGAAAGCGTGGTCCCGCCATTCAGAAAGAAGGGGGCTGTGCTTACTCACAGCCTCTGGAGGCAGATGGGCTTTGACTCCTGGCTCTGCATTTTCCAGCTGGGCAGCTTTGGGCAGATGGTTTAGCCAGTCCATGCCCTGGGCTCTTTATCTGTAAAATGGGAGTAAGAATAGCAGCCAGTAAAAGGAGTGACGAGGAGACGAGATAGCAATACTTATGAGGTACTTAGAATAGCTCATGGATATAGTCAGCACTGAGGAAGCATTTGCAGATTCACACCAGATATTTCTTCCTAGTGCAGGATGTGATGCTTCGTCTAAGTGGGCGGTTGAGGGGGGTCTTGGACTTGCTATGCAAAGGTCTGCCTGAAGTTGGTGAGTGAGGCTCGCTGGTAGAATGCATGCCTTTCAGAGAGCTTTTACAGCATCAAGAAAGGGTATTTGATACAGTAGAGCACCTGGTACCATCCGTACTGAAGTACGGGGCACATGGCGGGCGATTAGTTCAGCAGAAATGTTTGTTTGCTGTATTTGACCACCTGAGTAATCTATTATTTTTCGCAGCAGAAGTCCAAATAACGGCAGACTGACTTCTTCCTCAATTTAAAGGACAAGTGCTCCTAAAAATAAAATGAACAGTTGACTTAAGATCGACAAAGCCTCACACAGTCCGTTGCATCTGTGTGCTGCGGTATGAAGTATTGGGTGCTCTGGTATGTGGGATTGTGTGCTCAAGCTTTCCTTTCCCACGTCACTGTGCTATGGGCTGCTTTTATACTCACTGTATTTTATGCTCACTGTATTAAAAAAAAGCAAATGCACCCAAACCCTGGAGCTATGATTTCCCAAGGTTCGACTGCTCAGAGCAAGACCAAAGAGACTCAAAGCACACCAGGCATTCTTGGGATTGCTGATTAATTGGGACCAACCTTTGGGCCTCAGGGAAGCAAGCACAGCTGGTTGTCTGTCTCCTGAGAGCGCCGCCATGACTTGGTGGCTTCTGCTCCGCTGAGCATGTCATTTTGTTCTGCAGACTCGTCCCTCACACTGCGGCAGATGGTGGGGGTTGGACTGGCCTCCGTGGCTGCTGTGATCCTTCTGGCATTCCTGTCCTTCTCAGCAGCATGGTATGTGACACCGTCATGTGTGAGGAATGAGTGGAATGAAGGGAGGGGGCGGAGTCATGAAGAACAACTGGGATTGAGGAGGGCCCCTGGGCATGTGGGTGGGCGTCTGTCAGAGCCTCAGCAGTGGGGTTGCCCTTAGCAGGTGAAAGGCATGACGGAAGCGGCACCTCCTGACCACTCATGGAATGCCAGCTGATCTCCTGTGCTGCCCCCCTCCCGGAAGCTGCACATAGCAGGTGCCCAGTGGGGAACCCATATGCCTATTTGGGTCTCATCTCTGTTTCTTCTCCTCCACGTCTAGATGGCAGCCTGGCACGGCGTGGGAAGGATGGCCCACTGCAGCGGCGGCAGATGCTCGAACAGCTTCTCGGATGCCTGCACAGAGACCTCCGTGGCTTCCGTCCCAAACCGAGTCAGCCTGCAACTCTCTCCACTCCCAAGTCGGCCCCATCCCCGGCTTCCACCTGCGGCCCCCTCTACAGACGCTCCGGAAGGAGCAAACTCAGAGATGGCTGACGCCTCTCCTGCTGTGGGACTCGCTCGGTGTCTGTGAACTTGAGACCCTCGAGCTACAGTGTGAGCCTGACCACAGTCTGCAGGCCAGGTAGGGCTGGGCTGCCTTCCCAAGTGATGACGGAGAGTCAGTCTAGGGTGGCATTTCACTTGTGAAGAAGGTCACTTGACGAAACAGAGAGAACTCGGACAAGAGCAAACAGTTGGGGCGGAGCCCCGGTGGCATAGTGGTTGTGCGCGGGACTGCGGCCCACTGGGATGGAGGTTCAATTCCAGCAGCGGCTCCACAGGAGCAAAGGCTGGACCTCCTACTCCCACCACCAGAGGGCAGTGATGCCCAAAAAACAAAGCAAAACAACAAAAAAGAAGTCGCCTTCCAATTAATTGACAAATTACGTAGAAAAGTGCCTTGGCCTGGCTACGGCAATGGCCCTGTCATCTCTGTCAGGTAGCCAGGTTTGGATTCAATTCCAGGGGCCCTATATATTTGCAAGTGATCAGCGTGCATTCCAGGAGAGACATAGTCTGGCACTCAGAACGGGCTTCCCTTGTTGACTTTCCTTGCTGTGGAGTTCCTAAAACCGCTCGCTGCCTACCTCTGGATCTTGGATCCGGGTGGCCATGCACTCGGCAGTGGGATGAAACAATAGCGTGTCCCCAGCTCGAGTCCCTGTGCATCGCAGGGGAGTGAAGCACCGTGGTGATGAGATTATCCTTTTGGGCTACTTCAGTTTCCCAAACTTATTTGGCCTGCCGCCCACTTTTCAGGGAAAGGATTACTCAGCGCCCCCCACCCCCCGCAGGGGATGGAGTCACTTGTTTGGGGACACACTGATGGACACCTTCGCTGGCTGCTGCCTATGTCAGGAACCATGATACATTAACTGTAAGCAGTCTCTCTGCTGAATTACAGGAAGAGCAGATCGGATTTCACTTTCAGCGTCTGAATCAGTGTCCTTGAACTTTCCTTCCTCCCCCACAGCTTAGCCCCCAGTCTCAGACTGAGTCAAGCTTGTGGCTTCTCTTAATCACAGTGTTCTTTTCCTTTCTCTTCTCCCTTCCTTTCAGAAGCCTAGAGACTCAAAAAGAATGCAGGAAGAGAAAAGCTACTGGGTGACAGTGCACAAAGGCAGGTCACCCTTGGGACTGCAGCCTTGGGGGAAAGGATAGTCCAAGCTATGCCGTGGCCTGTGGGGAGTCGACCAACTCCCTGAGACTTCGTGGGACATGGATTTGCATAGTCTAGACTGGTGGGCTGAGGAAGGGAAGTAAGGGCAGACAGAAGTGATCCGAGCTCCCCACTGGGGTTTCAGGAAGGGTGTATCTGCTCCCCGGTGAACAGTCAGACAGGGAAGGCATATTCTGCCGCCTGGTTCTTCCAGGGTGGCCGTGAGACTCTCGAAAGGTGGTTCTCAGTATGGGAACTAATTATAGAGTCTAGCTACTATCTCAGACTACAGTGTAGGATCACCGTCAACAATTCTCTCTGCAGTTCTCTCAGGTAGATTATAGATGAGATCTATTAATAGACAACTACACATGGCTTTCTGCTTTCTGATTTCTGTCCATGACCCTTCAACTCCTACTATTTCCATAGCTAGTGACTAACGTTAAAATCATTACAAACGATTTTGGTTCATAATTGAGTAGCACCTCGGATGACTAATGATTCTCCTCAAAGCCCTTTTGCATAAAGCTTGAATTATAGTCCTCCCTTTACCCCACCTCTTCCACCAGTTCTGTTTCTAGAAGCTTTCCTTCTCCCTCATTTCTAGCCCTATAGTTAACTGCCAAAGAAACTACAGTTGTCCACATGGAAACTTACAGCAATTGAAAGGAAGACGTCCCTCTAATAGAAACGTTTCTGGTTAAGGTAATTAACTACATGCTATGCAAAACATCAACTTCTAGGACAGTGCAGAATAGAAAAACAGTTCATGAGAAAGATTAAACTAGCAAAACAGCACAGACTATCGCTTTCTCTAAAGGATCCAAGTTTACATGTCAAAATTGCTTCATGTTAGTACTTAACAGAAGCAGGTGCTGAGTTTTGGCAAAAAGCGTGTGTCATTTCTTGACCACTCTTTTCTTGTTGTTTTTTGTAAACCTGACCAGCCTTTTTTTTTCTTTTTACCATAGCTTTTCATTCTTGAAACTCAGTTGGAATTTATACCACAACACTCCCCCCACCCAATAGATTCTTGTTTGAGACGGAAAGGGGCTTTGGGGGGGGGGGCTGATAGTATGTCTTCTTGGTCTTGTTGTCAAAGAACTGATCCAGGTAGCCTTCAGAGACAGGGAGAGTATCGAGCTGGCATATGAGTCCTGATAACTTGGTGTTCTAAGAGGAGAACTTTTCTCCATTATCTGTCTATGGAACAGTGTGTACAGGTGAGCTAAGATCTGATCTTGAGCAACTTTGTCGACAAAGAACCAATTTTGGGATGATGGGTGAGGGTTGTTCTCAGATATGAAACATAACTGACTGTGTCCTGACTGATATCTTTGTGCCTATTATCAATGTGTTAGTCTGGGGTGACTAGAGAAACAAATCCAGAGACATTTATATGTGGGTAAGCGAGAAATTTATGTCCAAGAGCAATTGTATATTTAGAAAACATCTAGCCCAGTCCAGTTCAAGTCCACAAGTCCAATATTGTCCCATCTGTCTGACACTGGTATATAAATTTCTATACATGCCATGATGCCCAATGCAGGAAGATCACAGACCAGTGGGTGGAACGTGTTGTGCACCCAGTGGCGGTGAGAGCGTCTCAGGGCTGGTGTGGGTCTCCATGTGACTCTTCCAGTTCCAGGGCTCTGGCTCCATCAGCATAGCTCCTTGTGACTTGTCATCAGGAATATAAGGCAGAGAGTGTGGGGCTGGCCTCCAGTGAGCTATTTAACTATGTAACGTCTACAAATGAGGCCATCCAGTTGCAACCTGATTGACAGGCTAAACTTCATCACCTTCACTCTTAATAGTCTCAAGCTGACACCAGACTTTGTAGTTACCACAATCAGTTAACCAGTGGCCATTAACTTGCTTCTGTGTGCTGAGCAGAACTGTGCTCACTGGGGTTGTCCATGGCTGGGATTTAATAAAGTTGTATCCCAGACCTTTCTTCTGTGGTCCCTTGGGGAGACTCAAACTTCCGGTCTCCCTGTTGGGACTCATTATGTGTTTGTCTCCTCAGATGTACAGCAGAGACATACACAGACATTCTCTCACTCCCTCCTCACAGTGATCTCTCTGGCAGGAAATGAGTTCAGGCAGCGAGATGACTTGAATTTGTGGGTCTTAGTCTTCTGACTGAGTGCAAGTCTAGTTCACGATCCTGGGAATTGATATGCCTGGAGCGTACCCTTGGCTCCCCAATATATACATGAAGCAACCCATGTGAACCTATGTGAAATTGTTCACTACAGAGGAGTAAGAAAGCATAAGTAAGCCTGTGCTAACATGGCATATGGGGAAACATACCCCTCCCTGAGCTAGCCTCTGGTTTTCTTTGAACTAGTCCTTTTAGTTCTTGGGTCAACTTCTAGAGACAGTGCAGAATATAAAAACAGTTCATGAAAAAGATTAAACTAGCAAAAAAGCACAGACTGTCACTTTCTCTAAATGATCCAAGTTTACATGTCAAGTTGCTTCATGTTAATTTGTAACAGAAGCAAGTGCTGAGTTCTTGTTTGGGGCTGTTGCTGTTGAGTTGATTCTGCCCCTGTAGCGACCCCGTGTACAACAGAATGAAACAGTGCCCACTCCCGAGCCTCCCTCACAGCTGTCATGATGTGCAAGCCCATTACTACAGCCCCTCTGGGCAAGTTAGGTCTTGAAATGGCCAAACATTTTCTTTCTAACTGTTGCCTTTAATATTACAGTCTGTGTGTCTTGTTACGCTGTAAAGTATTACACCACAACCACCACCCCTCATTCTAGAAGGCGCTGTACTCAAACACATATCCACGGAGGTTAAACAGGGAAAAGAGTGAACAGAGTTTGACATAAGACCTGTAATTGCAGTTGGGCCAAACAGAAATGACTATCATGAAGTTCCCCATTACTTTGGAAGAAGAGTCAATATTTAAACTGGTTTTAAAGGAAGTTAGGAAAGTAAAAAAAGAACTCTCCAGGCTCCTTTTTTTTTTTTTTAATTGCTAATCTCACTTTCTGATTCTTCTAAGCCTTCTGTTTTCCTCTTGTGTTCATGTGAGAGAAAACCAGTGGTGGTAGTAGTCAATTGTTTTAAGGGTGTTTTGCTTCATGTGAGCATTGTTGATTCAACTGAAGTGCCCCTTCTGGAGAGGAAAGGGAATATGTCTCTCTCTTGGCCCAGGCTTGTGGGTGGCTAATACAATAAACATGTCAGATACCATGGAAACCAAAGCACATGGCTCCCTGCCCATCCCCTCTGCAGCTTATTGCTATGAGAAAGACAGAGAGGGAGAAAGGGAGAAACAGACAGAGACTATAAAGATATAATGAAGAAAGTAAAAGTTGAAACCTCCAGAAATTCACCTACCGATAAAGAACTATTTTGGTGATGAATGTTTCTATGTGTGTGTGTGTGTGTGTGTCTAGATCCATACTTTTTTTTGGCATGACTCACAGGGTTACTAGAATAGAATCAGACACTGAATGTGGCTTTATAATGTGCTTCTTTCACTCATCAACATGACGTGGATACATTTTCATGTCAATGATGACTACGGTATTAGTTTGTCTCATAATTTATTTAGCCAATCATCTGTTATATATTTAGAAGGTTTCCAGTTTTTTATTATCCTTATAAAAATCTGCATAAATGTTTACAATTATCAATCAATAAATCCCTGGAGGTCAAGTTGTTGGATTAAAAGTTATTTTCTTTAAAAATGTTTAATTTTTAATACAGTTTCATTGACATGTTATTCACATACCAGGCAATTCAATGGTTTGACTATATGGAAAAGAATTGGGCAATCATCCCCATAATATATTTTATACCATCTTCTTTTTTGTACTCACTGGTCTTAGTTCTCCATTCCTCGCCAACTTCCCTTCCATAACCTGAAGGAACTGTTATTGTAGTTACTCTATATTTATCTATTCCAGATCCCATATAAAGAAAGTTATGCAAAGCAAAAACCCAACTATAATAACAAAAATAGAACATAGGAAACCCTCAACCCAAAAGAAAGCAGATGATAATAAAGCCAGAACAAATGAAAGACTAAGTTAAACAGGAAAACAAATGTTAAAATGTTCAAATTTAACCTAACTATATCCACATTAATTTATTTTCTGATGCACTCTTTCTGAGGAAAAGGCTATTCGATGGTCAGTAGGCTGAGGGAATTCAATGGGAGTTTAATTCCTATGGGTACTCTGTAAATACATTTTGGACTTTCACTGTCATTAATAGCCTTTTGCAAATCAGAATTTAAGTTCTAATATAGTTCACTCCTCTGATTTTACTATTTACAAGTCTTGGATCACACAGGCTGATGTTCTTCTGTGTAGGCTTGTTTTGAGACAGGAAAAGCTGTTTACATTAGACAGGGTATTACATTTGACCAGAAAAGCCTCACAGATGTCTTCACCAATTTGCACTCTGATCTGCAAAAAGACTACTCCCCACCATCCTCACCTCTGGTCACCACTGCTTTTTTAAATCATGATTAATCTGGCAGGAATAAAGTGATACTTTAAAGTTACCTTTGCATCTATTTTGCACTCTTATTAGCCATTTGTAGTAGTTTGGTCTTTGTGAATTTTTTTTCTTTTTTGGGGGGGGGTGGGGGGCATCACGTGAATTTTTTTTTCTTAGCACTTATCCTGTCTGCTTTTTATCAATTTGAAAGAGGTCTTTGAACTCTAGTAATTCAGTTTTTAGGTATCATCTATTTTTATCTTTTCCCTTTTAAATTAGCCTGTTTATATATTGCCCTACCAAGATTTTGTGATTTGCCTTTGGTACCATGCTCAAAAGAATTGTCCAATCCTAGTCTAGCTTTTTTTTTTTTTTTTGGTAACAATTAAAACTTGAATCTGATAGCTATTTAAGTGGAAGGAATAAGGTAAAAGGTGCCTTTTTAGGGAACCAATAGAGAGGTCTGCGGGCTGGCCCAAATTCCAACTACGTGGACACCCTCCTCCCTCCACACAGAGGAACTCACTTCAGAGGAAAGCACTGAGGCCACAGCTCAGGGAAAGGGGCATGTCTGATCAGAGCACACAGGAGCAAAGGAAGAAGGAAGGAGAGAGAGTGGAGCACATCCTGGCCCACCAAGCCCAGAGGCTGATATTCCTGCTCAGAGCAGCCAATGAACAGAAAGGACCATCGGGCCGCTCCACCATGAGAAAAGGCGTTCCTCACGGACCCATATTGCTATGAGGGACAACTCTGAAGGCACCGGATCTGTCCCCACCACATCTGGACGAAACGCTAAGGGCATACAGCAGAGCAGCAAGAGGAGCAGAGCAATGACGTCTCCAGGGAATGCCAGAAATAGACTTTGGACCGAGGGTGTGACACTCCATGAGCCTGAACTGGGAAACACTTCCTAAAGGCCAACAAACAGACCTGGGACTATTTATAGGCTTTTCATTTTTTCGTCGTTGGGTTTTTGTTGTTGGTTTGTCTTCTTGTATTGTTTGGTTTTGCTATGTCTTGTTTTTGTGCTTATTATTGTCTCTGCATGTCTATCTAAATACGATAAACCGGATAAACAATCCAGAGGAGAAAACAATGGGACCCAGGGGACATGGGAGAGAGGAAAAGGAGGTGGGTGTTAACAAGCCCAGGGAACAAGTGATCTAAACTTGATGATGATGAGGAGGGTGAAGAATGCCTGGTAGGGCTTAGTCAAGGGCAAGGGTAAAGATATCTGTGTACTTATATGTTAAGTTTAAGGTAGCAGGTGGACATTGGGCCTTTACTCAAGTGCTCCCTCAATACAAAGGAGTACTGTTTAATAATCAGGTTGCTATTCTAATAGCCTGGGATTCCATGATGCTCACCTTCCCAATGCGATCGCTGAAGACAAAATGGGTGCATAAGCAAATGTGGTAAAGAGAGCTGATGATGCCTGGCTATCAAAAGACATAGCGTCTGGGGTCTTAATGACTTAAAAATAAACAAGCATCCATCTAGTTCAGAAGCAGCAAAGCCCACATGGAAGAAGCACAACAGCCTGTGTGATCATGAAAAGTTGATGGGATCAGGTATCAGGCAACAAGAACCCAGAACAAAAATCACATCAGTGTGAATGAGGGGAGGTAGGTATTGTGGAGTGAAGACTCAAAGCCTATCTGTAGACAATTGGACATTCGCTTACAGAAGGGTCACAAGGAAGAGACAAGTCAGTCAGGGTGCAGTATAGCACTGATGGAACATACAACTTTCCTCTAGTTCATCGGTTCTCAATCTATGGGTTGCAACTGCTTTGTGGATCAATTGATCCTTTCACAGGAGTTGTCTGATTCATAACGGTGACAATGAAAATAATTTTATGGTTGGAGGTCACTACAACATGAGAAACTGTATTGAAGGGTCACAACCTTAGGAAGGTTGACAATCCTTAATCTAATGGTTTAAGGCCCATTATATCAGTTAAAATTAGCATTTTAGAACATGAGATGATTTTCTATTTCTTATTTTCTTCTCAGTGTTATGGGACTTGGGTCAAAGAAAAGAGTGAAACTTAGGGACCAAAGATATGAAAAGTTACTAAACAAGACAAGCCAACAGAGAGCACTTCAAAGCAAAATACTCAATTTCACTTCTCAGAAAAAATATGAGTTTGTGTCATTTCTCCTCCATCAAGTTGAGAGCAATGCAGAAGTAAGGCAACTTATTCTGGGAAATCATGTGGAAACAAGCACTGAGACGCTGGTGGTGGGTGTGCAGACTGAGCCAGGAAGAATCTCAATAAAGGAGTCTGGTAATATTTGATGAAGGGATCAGGTATCAGGCATCAAAGAACAAAAAAAATCATATCAGTGTGAATGAGGGGGAGTGCAGGGTGGGGACCCAAAGCCCATCTGTAGGCAACTAGACATCTCCTTACAGAATGGTCTTGGGGGGTGGGGGTGGAGATGAGCCAGTCAGGGTGCAGTATCACACTGGTGAAGCTTATAACTTTCCTCTAGTTCTTTAATGCTTCCTTCCCGCCCCCTCCCATCATGATCCCAAATCTACCCTACAAATATGGCATGTATACGGGTACAGATAAGAGCTGGAAACACAGGGAACCAGGGCAGATAAACCTCTGAGGACCAATAGTGAGAGTGGCCATACCAGGAGGAGAAGGGGAAGGTGAGGGCTGAAAGGGGGAACCGATCATAATGATCTACATATAACTTTCCCTTTCTAGGGCATGGACAACAGGGAAGTGGGTGAAGGGACACACCAATCAGTGTAAGACTTGAACATTTAAAAAAAAATAAATGATCACACGTTTGTGAGGGAGGGAGGATGGGGGAGAGAGGAGTATGAATTCACCGAGAGGCTGATACCAAGGGCTCAAGTAGAAAGGAAATGTTTTGAGAATAATGATGGCCATAAACAATACAAATGTGCTTGGCACAATGGATGCACGTAGGTATTGTGATAAGAGCTGTATGAGCCCCAATAAAATTATTTTTAAAAAAAGTCTTTGCAATATTTAGCTCTTTATTTTTATTCTAAACATGTAAATGTATTGCTTTTCCAAATTTCATGTGAAAAAAGTTGAATTTATAATCCTATTAGACTCATGTATAATCACAATCCCTTGAGCATTGCTTCGCTAAAATCTCCTTTAAACACTCGGTGGAACATCAGGACTGTCTTGAAGATTTCTGAAAATCGCATGATGAGTTAGAAGTGGATGTGTTACATTCCCACCATCAGTTTTTAGGGATTAGTTTCTGCTTCCTCTGAGTAACTTCTGTCCATGGATCCCCTCACCATCCTGTGTTTGATCCCTGTTCCCCGTGTGTTATTCACCACCTAACACCAACACCCACCTTGGCCACCCACCTGGCCACCAATGTCTTTTCAGGATTTCCAGTTTAATCTCATTAAGGACTACAGGCATTTAAATAATATTACTAAATAGGAAGCACAATAGTTTCTTCTTATTATTTTATTTAAAGATTGTTTTCTTGGGGACTCTTCCAGCTCTTATAGCAATCCATCCATCAATTGTGTCAAGCATATTTATATATATGTTACCATCATTCTTTTTTAGACATCTACTTTCTATTGAGCCCTGGGTAATAGTTTCTTATTCTGGTGGCGTAGTCGTTCTGTGTTGGGCTGTGATCCAGAAGGTCAGCGGTTCGAAACCCTCAGCCGCTCCTCGGAGACAGCTGAGACCATCTGCTCCCACAAATCGTTACAGTGTCTGAAACTTACAGGGGCAGTTCTGCCCACCCTGCAGGATCTCCCGGAGTCAGTATCACCTTGATGGCAGTGCATTTGTTTCTTAAAAATGCTCTTGCAAAAAAAAAGAAAGTTGTCTGAGTGAAAGATCTTAAAGAATACCTGAACAAAACCCAATGAAACTATTATTTTTTAAAATGATCCTGCTTCTCTTTCTCTTCCCATCTCCATTGTTTTCAGTGCATCCTATGGCCCTATCCAACCCAGGGGGATCCTGTGGGACAGAGGAGAAGTGCCTGTGGGGTTTCCCGGCTGTCATAGTTAGAAAAGCAGCCTGCTCCCCTCACGGACTTTCCGTGAGCAGCCAGCCCTTTAACCAAGCGAGCACCGGATCGCCTTCCCTTCTGCTTTCAGTGTTTAGTTTGTCTGCTTGCTTTGTTTTTGCTAATCCGAATCCAAACCAAACTCACTGCCAACTCCAAACGGCCCTTTAGGAGAAGGGAGACGTATCCTTGTGAGTTTGTGGGAGTAGAAAACCCCGGTCCCCTCCCGGGGGCTGCTGGTGGTTTCAAAGAGTCTGCCTTGCCGGTAGCAGCCCCAGAGTTTGCACAATCCATTATCAGACAGAAATAATTGACAATCGTTTAGGAAACCTATTTTCCCTTAGACGCTCCTGCCCACCCCACCCCCTACTCTACCCAAACAGTTTTTCAAAGTATTTTAAAACAAAAATCACTTTCTCCATAAGAATTCGGTTGCCAGCTAATACTATATTTTGGCATTCTGGAAATTTTCCAAAGTTTCTGAATTGTTGAGTGCGTTCTTCCTTGCCACATAGTGCTGATTTATATTATTTATTTATATTTTGCTCACATCACTGCCCTGGTGGGAGTAGGAAGCCCAGCCTTGCTCCTGGAGAGCTGCTGTTGGATTTGAACCATCAACCCTGTGGGCCGCAGTCCTGCACACACACAACCACTGCACCACTAGGCTCGGCTGATTTATATTGCTTAATAACCATTTAAATATACTTTTGGTGCTGGGATTTTGCTGGTCAAAGGCAGGGAACACGTAGGCCCAGGTCACCCTTTTAAAGTCAGAAGGTGGATTGGGTGCAAGAGAGGAGTAGTGAGCATGTGCCTATCGACATGTGTTGGCTTTCTGTTCCCGTATAGCCATGGACCATAAGCGGAGTGAATGAAGACAGCAGCAATGATTAGCTCATCCTTTCAGCGGGTCACTGATCCAAGGCTGGATTAGCTGGTCTTTTGCTCAGGGTCGCGCCAACCTGCAACGAAGGTGCTACCTGGACTGAGTTTTCTTTGGAAGGCCTGGCTGAGGAAGATGTTTCTTCTAATATCCTTCGGATTGTTGGTGGAATTCATTTCATGTTTGCATCATTGTGAATGCCCAACTTTTGCTGGCTGTCAACTGGGGGCTGCCCTCGGGGACTCGGGGTCACCCAGAGAACTTAGCAGTGCCCACAATTTGCCATATGGTCTTCCTCCACAGACTGCTCACGTCATCAAGCCAGCACGGACGGAGAGTCTGTGACCTCGGCTAAGGTCTTGTCTCTCTTAAAGTCTTCCATCTGATCGAGTTAGGCTTTCTCAGGATCAGACCCCTGTCAGTGAACTCCAAAATCAATTCATTTAGGACCGTAAGTACCTCTGCAGAATCTTTCCACTTTTGCCATATTCTGTTGGTTTAAGCAACTGCAGACCCCATCCACACTCAGGGGGTTAAGACTACACAGACTGTGACCATGGCGTGGGGAGGTAGGGGGGAGTCACAGGAATAATGGGGACCACTGTAGAATTCTGCCAGTCACAAAAGACTAAAGACAAACAATCTATTGTAAAGCTTAAACTGGACCGCAAGTTCACTCTGTAGGAAATGTTTCATTCTGTTGTACCTAAAGACTCTGTGATTCCCAAACAATTTAATGAAAGCTAACAACCAGAATAGTGTTTTGCTTGAGAAAGTCTGGTATCTTAATGAATAATCTGGAATGCAATATTATTGGATGCAAGTTATGAAAACTCAAGGAAATAAATAGGAATCGGGTCACTGCCCTATGTTAATCTTTGCTATGTGAGAATAACACTAAGTTTCAATGACCAATAAATCATGATCTTGCCCTCCACACCCTCGGTTTGGTGGGTTCCTAGACCTCAAGCATCCTAAGCACCCTTCAGACTCGCCCTGAACGTTTTCACTTTATAGGAAATGCCGCAGGCACGGGGCTGTGGGAGAGAGCCTACGGCCTGTGACCAAGGGCTCAGAGGTTTCAGGAAGGCAGCTGGACCTGGAAGGGTACGTTCACCCCATCGACAATGTGCATGTAGAGGACTTAAAGGTCCTGATCCCTCTGGTTAACCTCCTAGCCTTTGAGTGAGCAGAAGTCGGGATTGGGGGACTTGGCTTGCAGAAGTCTCTCTCTGCTAAACTTGGGTCCGGGGAAGTCTCTCTCTCTGCCAAACCTGGGTCCGGGTCTGACCTCCTCCAGCTGCGGAGAAGCTGGGGAGAAGGAAGATCCAGCTTCACACCAGCGTAAGCCAACGACCACAGGCCAGATATGCCTGCACTTTCTCTCCTTCTCTCACGCTACCCAGACGCCAACTGTCCCTCACAGCGCCCTCTCTCTGCTGTGTTGCTGGATTTCCTCAGCAGCTGCAGTGGTTATACAGAACTCACAGGTAAGACTCATGATGATGGGAGCTTCCTAGTATTACCATAAGTCAGGGTGAGAAGACATCACGGACACAGTCTTGTTGGCCGCAGCACCTCTTCACCAGGCGTCGTGTCTCTCTCTGGTGCTCGGCGTTTCAGCCCCTTGGTCCCTTGGCCTCCGTGTTAGTCTGTGAGTCAGAAGGGTGCAGCACTGCCTCGGAGTCCCACGGCGGCCCACTGGTCTGGGGTCTTGGCTGCCTCTGCCACTTCAGGCAGGGGTCTTGAACATGCTCTGTGGGACTCCTCTCCCTCTTGTTTGTGGGATGGTTCATGTATCCTGACACAGCCCTGCGTTAGGGTCCCCTACACCTGATTTGAATGCTCCCTCCCAGTCTCTGGGTAGGAGTCGCAAAGACTATGGATGGAAGAGCCGTGCCAAGCAATTTCACTTTACCCTCTTGGGACAAGTTAGTATCTGACCCCAGAATGGCTGGCTCTCGGAAGTGTCTACTCCACAAGCAGTCATCTTGGGTCTTGCAAGGACTGGAGGGAGAGGAAGCACTAACCAGATTCGATTTGGTGAGAGCGCTAAGGACTGGGGCTGGAGGAGGCAAAGTCTTCCCTAGCTCCAGGACGCTTCTGAGTCAAGCACTGTATGTTGCAGAAATTGGTCTGGGTTGGGGTGTGTGTGTGTGTGTGTGTGGGGGAAACCACTGCAGTTTCTACAGCCACAAGCAGTGACCCCTCGATCTGAGGACAATGGACCATCTGTGGAAGAGTGGGCCCAGGACCTGGGAAGGGAGCGCAGTGTCAGGGACCAGAGGGAACCCGGGTGGTCTTGGGACGGCCATTGGAGTTGGGGATATCACAGACACAAACGCTAGCCTTGGTGACGCCAGTGAGCTCCAGGGCCCCCATGGTCTGCATGGGGCGTGACTTTGTTGTCTGGTGCCATCGAGTCGGTTCTGACCCACAGAAACCCCAGGACCAGCAGAGCAAAGCACTGTCCAGTCCCATGTTCTCCTCCTCATAACTGTTCCACTCTCTCACAGCCACTCTCTCACCCCATCGCCTCGAGGGCTGTTTTCGTTTTTGCTATCCCCTCCACCACAAGCACGAGGGCTTCTTGCAGGAGTTATTGTCTCCTGACAACAGGGCCGAAGTGTATAAGAAGAACCCTCACCTCCAAGGAGCATTCTGGCTGTCCTTCCAAGAGAACTATAAAAAATGAGTGTACTACACGATGCGATCCTATACGATGTCAGTAATGCTGACTTTGTGAAACACCTTGTAACATCCTTGGCCCTGGAGGACATGACGGCGAGTAAAATTAGTCAGTCATGAAAGGGCAACGATGAGACCGCTATGAGAAAATGTCAAGTAAATGTTTTCGCACCACAAGGACCGTCCACTGAGGGTTACCAAGAGTGCAAGGAAAAGAAGAGGGAGCCACAGGTGATGGGGCAGCCAAGTGTGAAGGTGGGTCCCTGGGAAGGCAGAATGCCATAAGACAGACCGTAGGAGGAAGTGATGGGGGGACATGAGCAGAGTGAGCCATAACAGATGCCAACGTCATTACCCAATCCGGCAACCTGATCATCTGCAGCAGGGCTTCTCCACCTTCCTGGTGTGGCAGCTTTTTAATACAGTTCCTCATGTTGTGGTGACCCCACCCCCAAGCCATAAAGTTACTTTCCTTGTTACTTCATAACTTTCACTTTGCTACTGTTATGAATCGTCATGTAAATCTCTGATACGCAGGATGTATTTTCCTTGTTACAAATTGAACAGAATGGAAGCATAGTGATTCAACACAAAACAATATTATACATTGTGAAATATTTATTTCTAATGGCGAATAAATGACATTTTGTCTTGAAGCATGGTGTCGCATGGGTAACAGTCTTCATGCCGGGTGTTAGTATGTGGTCGTATCTGCATGTGGGTGGACCCATGTGTTGATGGATAGAGAAGCAGTGTCTTAGGCGAGCCTTGTGAAAGGGTCGTTTGACCCCCAAAGGAGTCTTGACCCACAGGTTGAGAAGTGGTGATCTACAAGTAGACTTTAGTCTTAAAAGCATATGAAGAGCCATCTAAGGCGCAACTGTTAGTCTCCTCTCCCCACATAGAGCAAAGATGGATGATAAAAATAAAAAAATGAAAAGACACACTGGGCTCATGCAAACATCAATCTCGATGACCTCCAGGAGAGAAGAACCCGAGGGTGCCTGACGACTGTTACCAACTGTCCTGAAAAGGAACGCATTAGCACATCCTGGATAATGTGGCAAGAAACTGTAGAATAGAACTCAAAATCCTAAAAGAGACCAGGCTTACTGGTTAGACAGTGACCCTTGTTGGCCTTCAGTTCTGGAACTGATGGGAACCCACCCCTGTGCTAGAATAATCACCCCTCTAAGAACAACAGAAGAAGCCCTGCTGGCAGAGTGGGTGGTGCCTGGGGCAGTTCAAAACTACCAGCTGCTCCCTGAGAGAAAGACCATACTTTCTCCTCTGATAAAGAGTGACCATCTCAAAAACCTACAGGGCAAGTTCTCCCTGTCCTGTGGGGTCTTCATGAGTCAGAACGGACTGGATGGCCATGAGGTGTTTGTGCTTTCTTTGTAAAGAGCAAGAATAGCATTAACCCCAAAGCAGAAGGTTGGGCAAGAAGGAGAAATGGGAACAGAAAACATTGGGGTGGTGGTGGTGAGGGGGGGAGTGAGAAGAGTGATGAAACCCTGAGGGGATTGAAATGGATGAATTGCAATAAAATGTGTATCAATTTTTGCATTGATTCTCTTTGTAAACCTTTACCAAAGTCACAAAAATTTATCTAAAAAAAACAGTGTAAGAGACTATATTATGAATGAGTGCCAATTCAAATCAGGCAGCATGAACTCAGACTGGTCTTCCTAGGGGCATCGGGGTAAAGGCGTACGCTAGCTGGAAAACCGATGGACTCAATCTGTTGTGAGATTCGGACCAGGAAACATGATTCAAAGGCTTCCCAGGTGATGCTCATTTTTACCGGTGGTTGAGATCCACTGACACCAGCAGGGAAAGGAGACATGAAGAGCATCATGGGAAAGACAATAGAGTTCGTTGAATTGATTAAAACAACAACAACAACAACAATAAAATCTTGGTGCCACCAAGTCAGCTCTGACTTACCGTGACCCTACAGGACAGGGTACACTTCCCCAGTGTGTTTCTGAGACGGTGGCTCTTTATGGGAATAGAGAGGAGCAGTTGGTGGTTTTGAACTGTTGACCTGGTGAAATTCATAACCACAGCACCACCAGGGCTCCTTCTGGTCGTGATGAAAGTAAGTAGAAAATGCACAGGAATGGGTTGAAAGAGAGTTTAGAGAGGTACTCATTTGAGGTGGCCCGAAAGAGTGAAATTGAGTTTTACTTGATCTAGGATGATGGCTTTTATAAACTGTTCCCCAACCAGCGACAATGTTTAGGACCTTGATAGAGATACACATGATCTGGCTCCAGTCAGTTATCAACGTTGTAATGTCCTGGGATGTGTTACCCACTGTGGGTTGATAAAAGGTTCTTTCCACTTTGATCCCCTGTGGAGAATAGGCATTTATAAGCCCTGATGTATAGAATCTGAACCTGCCCTGTTACAATATCTGCACGAATCACCTGAGGGGCTTGGTACAATGTGGACTGTGATTCAGAATATCTGGGGTGGAAATGCAGATTCTTAGGGGCCAACCTGAAAGAAAGGGCTCAAAGCCCCAATTCAGAAGTAGCAACACCCTGGAGGCAATGACAAACTATTTTAAATTTGTCTTTTTAAAAAAACATATGCAGCTGTATTAAAAACAATTAACACACTCAACAAGCCAGCCATTTAAGGAGTCTATTCCAATTCACAGGTAAGTGGCACTATTTGCACAATTTTAGAACATTTCCTCACCTCAAAAGGAGATGCTAGATCCATTAGCTCTCACCTCCTCTTGAAACCCTGTCTGCCCTAGTCATTGCAGCAGTAGGCAACTAATTTCATTTCTCTTCCCCTATCTTTGCTGATTCTGGGCACTTCATATAAATAGAATCCTACAATATATGGCCTTTTGTGTCTGATTTAACCTAGAATAATCAATTCAAGGTCCAGTCATCTATAGGATTTGTATTTGTGGTAGCTATGTAATCTCTTGTCAGTTTGAAGATATATAAAAAAGTGTAAAGGTGGAATTTAACCTGTCAATGAGGTCACAGTCTGATGATGACTTCCTATGGGCGTGGCCTTCTCATAAGGAGAGTCCTGGAACGCCACCACCACACCCTACCCCGATTTCACCTTCATGCTGGCTGACCCTGATTGCTGTCAGAGTCCTAGAGATACAGCCACCGCTGGATTCACATGTCGTTGCACCCACCAGCCTTCAATCTTCCTGCATTCAGCATCATTGCATGTGTGAAGCTGAAGAGGGACTTATGGACTAGTATCAGACTCATGGACTTGAGTTGGACTGGATGAGATGTTTTCTTGATATGTAATTATTTCTTGATAGTAAGCTCTCTCTTACACATATAAAAGTATCACTGGATTTGTTTAGTCAACTCAGCGTACCACGGTGTTTTTCCTTTTTGTGGTCAAATAATATTCCACTGTCTGAATATGCCATAGTATATGTATCCATTCACCGGTAGATGGATAGGTGGAGTGTTTCCATTTGGGGCTACTATGAACAATGCCACTGTGAGAATTTGTGTACATTTGTGTTTGGCACATTCATGTTTTAGAAAGATCCCTCTTACTCTGGGAATAGACATGGAGGGAAGACTGTATTGTAAAAGGGAGATGTTGTACAATAAAATTGCTAAGACTTGGTGTTGATGAGATGAAGGAAGTGAGAACTTTAAAGGAGGTGAGAATGCCCTGGTCCTCTGGTGTGGTTTTTTATCACTTACTCTCATGGCTGTGGAGGTGATGCCCACTCATCGTGACCCAGCAGGACCGGGTAGAACAGTCCCTGTGCATTTCTGAGACCGTAACTGTTTACATGGAGTAGAAAGTCCTTCTTTCCTTCCTTCTGAGGGTAAGCTAGCTTGTGGTTTCACACTGCTGAGCTTGCTACCAGGGTTCCTGTAGTTCCAGATTTAACCTTCATAACTCAACTCAAGGATGACCTGTAAAAGTGCAATGCTCACCAGACCTCCCAACCCCCCTAGAAGAAAGTCACATTCTCCGCTGAACTACTTCTGTGGTTTGATCATAAACATGTGGTTGCTTTTGTCAATCGCTGTTTACATGGCATCGCCTCAGTAATCCTGGGTGCACTTTGGGAGGTAGAGAAGCTTGTTAAATTATGAACCAAGTGGAGTGGATGAATGGCTCATTGTCGCTTGGTTGCCTCGTACACAAAACAAGGCTGATTGGGATGGGATTACAGAAGGAAGCTCTGGAGAAAGAAAACAATTGAGCCTCTTGAGGTCTTGATGAACATAGGATTTCCTGAAGGAGCTTCCTTCCCCTTCTCTCCAGGCCAGGGCGCTGGTGGAAGGTTCAGTGCAGGGTCCAGCTTTGCTCCAGTCCGCCTGGTATCCCTGTTGAGGCCAAAGGAGAGGGAAGGTGGGGTGGCGGATGCCGCCTGTGCGTGAAGGGAGTGGAAAGCCGAGGAGGAGTGACTGCGGAAATGAGGGGATGGTAGAAAGGGACTGATGTCAGAGATGCCTAAACTGCTGGTGTCTGAGGGGAGATGGGGTCTCAGGAGGTCGCCGTGGGGACCAATCCCTACTGCCTTTGTAGGATCTCTTTAGCCTCTAGCTACTCCAAGGGACAAGTTCAAGTATACCAGATTCAAATGGACTATTGATTGTCAAATGTGCATTAATTTTCCACAAGAAAACCAGGAAGGATGTTCATGAAACATGGATCAAAGAAAGCCAGGTCAACTCAGAAAGCTGTGCTTTTGGATGCAAACTGTGGGCTGATTTGATTGTGTTCCCTGAAACACATGTTGGAGCCTTAATCAGGAGTTAGGTACCTGTGAACAGTGATCTTGTTTTGAAGAAGGATTTTTAGGTTATTGGTTAGCATAAAATCACACTGGAGTGGGGGTGGGGGGGAGAATTGGAGAAGGAGTCCATTTAATGTGGGTACTAGTCTAATCAACGAGAAGCGATACAGAGAAGACAGAGGAAAGTTATTTATCATGTTAAAATGCATCCACAAGCCAAGGAAGCCTGGGCTACAAGAGGCTGCTAGGGACAAGACAGGTTCTTCCCCCGGTCTTTGGAGGGCACCCGGTTGAGCCGACAGGTGGGTTTGGACCTCCAGTATCCAGGAACTGGATACAATCGATCTCTGTTCTCATAAGCACTCAGATTGTGATATTTTCTTACAGCGGACCTAGAAGATGAACACAAAGACTTAGGCTATTGTCTTTGAGCCTGACAGCCTGCGTGTCTTCTCCCTGCCACAGTAGAGTAGATATTTACATTTAGGCAGTGTAGTATTTACATAACAAGATGACCAGGGCACCATCTTTGTCCAGGGTGGGAGTGGCACTGCCTGGGACCTGGCCTCTGATGGCCTCTTTCTAGGCCCTGGGAAGACAATTTTTCCAGGAGCCCTACATTTAATTCCTCAGAAGACAGCATGTGTAACTCTTAAAAGTGTTGATTTTGGAGTCAGGAATCTCTTTCTATTTACTCTGGACAATTTATTTAACCTTTTTGAGTTTCAATTTCCCCATCTATAAAACAGGTACACTAATAATAGGTTCTCTCAAAGGATTGTTGTAAGAATTGAGTGAGATAATACACAAAGAGCCTCATAGATAAATGTGTTAGCCTGGGTTGACTAGAGAAACAAATTCACAGAAACTATACATATATATGAGAGTTTTATATAAAGGATAAGTGTATTTTATTAGGGTGTATACATTAAGAAAGCATCCTAACCCAGTGCTTTCCAAGCCCATAAGTCCAACATTAGCCCATATGTCTGACACTGATCTATAATGTCCTCCATCTCACAAAACACACGCGATGATGCCAACTGCAGGAGGAAAGCCAAATCAGTGAGCGTGCAAACATCTCAGTGCTGGCAGGGGTCTCCACCCGGCTGTTCCAGCACCCAGGGCTGCATCAGGGTAGGTCCACGTGGCTGCTGTTCAGGGATGTCTCCAAGAAGTGAGCCTTGCAAGCTGAAGCGGGGAACTGGCTAAGGCAGCTGCACCCTGCTCTGACCACCAGAGAGAAAGAGACCCGAGAACTAGAAAGGCGAGACTCATCAAGTCATTTCTCTCTCCACTCTTCAATTAATCCCACATGCATTTATCAGCCAGGCTGACACAATTAACCTTAACTTTCTCAGTAAACAAATAAACAAGCATACTTGGCACCTTTGAACTAATCTCAAATTATAGTGGTGCTGTAAGACGGGAAAGAACTGTGTCTGTGGGTTTCTGAGACTGTCACACTTTCTCCCTTGGACCTACTGGTGGTTTCAAAGCGCTGAGCTTGCAGTTAGCAGCCCAAAGCTTAACGATCATGCCCTCAGATCTCCATCTTAGTATATAGCATTTGTCTTTTTTTAGCATCCAACACAAGTCAGCTTCTGTTATTAGTCATATAATTCCTGAGCCTTAATGTTTAAGTTATCACCGCCCAGTTTCAGAGGCCAATCACTTTGAGCCTAGTCGGGAAGGTTGTTCATGACACACTTATTCACTATTGTAGGTTAAATTCAACCAATGCGGTAACATTATTTATAATTAGTTCACTGTGCTAGTTTAAGTCTGAATGAAATAGTTGGAGAGACTGACTAATGTCTTCTCCCTTAGACCCAAGGTCACCTGGAACATGAGAAATGGTGACTCCATTTTTTTTTTCAGGGAAAATTATTTTTCCCCCATAGATGCCATGTGTTTTAAATGGAATCCTCGACTCCTGAGAAATAAAGTCAAACAGGTGGGGGAGGCTTGCGAAGCAGGGGAGGAGAATACACAGGTGAGTAAGGTTGCCCAGATGCCAACATGGGCGGCACATGTTGAGGCCAGGTAGAGGGACTCCTGGCAAACAGTTTGGTGGATTTCCTCTCGAGACAGGTAAGTGTTGACAATGGAAAGGCCAGCGGGAGCAGGTCCTAAAGGACTTCATAATAAATACTGCCGTGAGGTCTGCGTTGTGACTTCAGAACAGTGGTAGAGGTTGACTTTGAAGGGCATGGTTGGGTCTCTGTGAATGATTCCCAGTGAGAGTTGAGCACAGGAATACCAAGGCTTGTCACTGAACCAACTAAAAGAAATAGAGACCCACTTTATGAGAGGAAGGAGGCAGTCTTTGGGGATTTGACTGCGTGCCTTGGAGGACTTGGCTGACTGAGTGGGTGTGCTTAATCTTGCTTATCTGCATGAGGGGAGTGGCTGTGTGTGCTTGAGAGCTGGCTGTGTGCACTGGGGAACTGAGGGAAGGCATTGGAGAGCCAACCATGCGTGTTCAAGGGCTGATTGTATGACTTGGAGAGTTGACTGTATTTATTGTACCCTTGATATCCGTGACTGTGGTCTGTGTTGATTATACTGTGTGCTTAGCTTTCTAAGGGCAAACAGCTAGGTCATTGTTCACAATCCTTGCTTGTAACTAAATTCCCAGCTGATCCTGTATTTCTCCTCCAGGTTGGTTGGGTTCTTTTAGCTTCTATTTAGTCTAGTCATTTGATCAGTTAATTCATTGCCTTTGATATCTGGGTCTTCCCCAGTTTTCCAGGAAGACGTGGCTTGTTCTATGACGAGTCTGTTGTTATGCATTAGCTTGGATTTTGAGGAGCTAGCTCAGTGGTCCTCAACCTTCCTAATGCTGCGACCCTCATGTTGTGGTGACCCCCAACCATAAAATTATATTTGTTGCTCCTTCATAACTGTAATTTTGCTACTGTTATGGGTCATAATGTAAACATCTGATACACAGGATGTATTTTTGTTTGTTTTTATTATTTTATTGGGGGCTCATACCACTCATCACAATCCATATATATATCCATTGTGTCAAGCACATGATGTTGCCATCATCATTCTCAAAAGGTTTGCTTTCTACTTGAGCCCTTGGTATCAGCTGCTCATTTCCCCCCTCCCTCCCCTCTTCTCCTCTCTCATAAACCCTTGATAATTTATAAACTATTATTATTATTTTGTCATATCTTACACTGTCTGACATCTCCCTTCACCCACTTTTCTGTTGTCCATCCCCCAGGGAGACGGTTATATGAAGATTCTTGTAATCGGTTCCCCCTTTCTACCTCACCCTCCCAGTATCCCCATTCTCACCACTGGTTCTGAAGGGATCATCTGTCCTGGATTCCCTATGTTTCTGATACCTATCTGTACTAGTGTACATCCTCTGGTCTAGCTGGATTTGTTGGGTAGAGTTGGGATCATGATCGTGGGGTGGGGGTGAGGAAAGTTGCATGTTTCATCGTTGCTCAACCGCACCCTGACTGCCTCATCTTCTCCCTACGGCCCTTCTGTAAGGTGATGTCTTGTTACCTACAGATGGGCTTTGGGTCCCCAATCTGTACTTCTTCTCATTTACAATGATATACTTTTTAGCTCTTTGATGCCTGATACCTAATCCCTTTGACACCTTGTGGTCACACAAGCTGGTGTGCTTCTTCCATGTGGGCTTTGCTGCTTCTGAGCTAGATGACCCCTTGTTTACCTTCTAAGACCCTAGGTGCTATATCTTGAGAGCCAGGCTCTGTCTGCTATCTTCACCATATTTGCTTAAGCACTCGGTTTGTTTTCAGCGATTGTGTCAGGAAAGTGAGCATCATGGAATGTCAGTTTAATAGAACAAAATATACTTGCATTGAGGGAGTACTTGAGTGGAGGCCCAATGTCCATCATGCAGGATGTATTTTCCTTGTTACAAATTGAACATCATTAAAACATAGTGACTAATCACAAAACAATATGTAATTATAATTGTGAAATATTTATTTCTAATGACAAATAAATGAAAATTTGTCTTGAAGCATGGAGTAGCATGGAGAACACACAGTCTTCACACTGGGTACTCATAAGTGGGCT
Organism: Nesogale talazaci; assembly: GCA_004026705.1. Classification (NCBI taxonomy): domain Eukaryota; kingdom Metazoa; phylum Chordata; class Mammalia; order Afrosoricida; family Tenrecidae; genus Nesogale; species Nesogale talazaci. The sequence goes on along the minus strand of PVJH01003629.1, from coordinate 57,994 downwards.
TATCTGCATGTGGGAGGACTCATCTGAAGGATAGAGGAGCGTTGTCTTGATTCCTAAGACCTTCGGAAATAGGTGCTTTCCAATGGTCTTAGGTAAACCTTGTGAAAGGGTCATTTGACCCCCAAAGGCGTCTCAACACACAGGTTGAGCACCACTGATCTATCTGATGGCATTTCCAAACCAATTTACTTTCTTTGCTGTGTGACTTCTACTTTGCACAATTGCTTGCCTGGTCAACCACCAAATGGTTTGAATGAAGCAGTAGAAAAGAAGACTTACTTAGCAGGCACTGTGGGGCTTGAAGGACTGGAAAGATTTATAATGGATAAAAAAACTTTGATTTTGATCTTGAATGTTTGAGAGCTTTGTTTATAATAGCCTTACTGTAGGCTGGGTTCTCTAGAGAATATATATAATATATATAGAGAATATATATATATACACATTTATATATGAAATCTATGTGATAAATTTATATGAAAGATTTCTACACAAGTTATAGAAGTGGGCAAGTGCAAATTCTGGCAGGTTTCAAGTCTGGACCAGGTGTTAGGCTGGAGACTTCTGGGACCGACATAGCTATGGGAGTTGATAAATCCAAGATGGGGAGGGAGACAATAGGTTGGTGACTGCTCAGGCAAATGAATCCAAGATCAGCACACCAAGCTTGTGGCACCAGAGGTGAATGATGTAAAGTCACCTGGTCAGAGGGCAGGCCACTGATGGCTTCTAGGACAGGAAGGCCACATGGAGTGGCCTTGGGCCAGATACTTGACCCCGACCCAGAAAGAACAAGCCAAGTTTTTCACTGTCCACTTATTTTGGAAGCACACCACATTCCAAGGAAACTTCCTTTCAACTGATTACACCAGGGTTCTGCTCTTGGTGGGGGTGTTGCACCCCACCCTAATGTTGTTATAACTGATGAACTTTTCAAAGCAGATCCCATTATGGAGTTGATTATATTTGGCAGGGAGGTGGGGGAGTGGGGGGGAGAGGGATGATCAAAAGGGTAACAAAGAGTGAATTAGATCCCTATCTAAAATTCTTAAACACTGTGCTGGTCATGTACTTGATGTCAATTTAATGATTGGGATGTAGGGGAGAAGTCTGGCCTGTCAATCTGGAGGTAGCCTATGAGTAGCCATTGAGGCCGCTGTGTGGGCGTGGCTTTCTCCTGAGAATTCTGGGAAGTCTTGTGGTATTTCCCTGGTGGAGATGAGAGACCATCTTCTCAGTTGTTGGGAGTTGCTTGACTGACAAGACAAAATGGCAGCGTTTGAGAAACCAGAAGAGCCAGAAGAGAAGCCACATGGCCTTACCCTGATGGAACCAGACCTCTGAAACTGGAAAAGCCAGAGAGACCCTTGCCAGCTCTGAGATGTTTCTATCACCAACGGATACTGCTGATGGATTCTGAGGCCTGGAAATGAGGAACCATGAGGGGACCTCTGCCAGAGCCAGGACTCTGCACCTACTGGCCTGTGAGTTCATGAGTCAGAAGGAGACTTTGTAGACTGGCATTGGACATATGGGCTAATATCGAACTTATGACTTTGAACTAGACTGGGTTGGGATGCTTTCTCAATGTTCCATCCCTCTTGTATATAAACCATTCCCCTATATCCATATGTGTGTCTATGAATTTGTTTCTCTAGTCTACTCAGACTAACACAAATACCAATAAGAAAATTGGTAAGATCCTCATGTATGTAGGAGAGTGAATTAAAAACACAATGACCACAACAAATCTCGTCTGGATGTTTTTGTTTCTTGCCCACATCTGTAAAAATGAACAGCATGAGAACAGTGAAATAGGAAAGCATTCGAACATCAGTGGGCTGAATAAAATTTTTACTATTAGAAGGAATATGATTTCCATCCCAGCTCACACATGTATTTTCAAGCTTTCTGTTATCGGATATTCTCCTATCCACTAGGCTAGTTCTACTGTTTCCTAATCCATCATACTGCTGAGTCATATTTCTTTTTGTAAAATAGTTTTATCGGGCACTCATACAGCTCTTTATCAGGATCCATACATACAGAGTGTCAAGCACACTTGTGCATTTGTTGCCCTCCTCATTCTCAACATTTTCTTTCTACTTGAGTCCTTGGTATCAGCTGCCCCCACCTTCCCTTCCCCACCCTCTCTCTCAAGAACCTTTGATAATTTTTTTTTCATGTCTTACACTGACCACTGTCTCCCTTCACCCACTTTTGTGTTGTCTGTCCCTCAGGAAGGAGATTATGTGTAGATCATTGTGATCTACTCCCCCCACCTTCCCCTTCCCCTCCTGGTATCACTACTCTCATTAATGGTCCTGAGGGATTGATCTGTCCTGGATTCTCTGTGTTCCCAGCCCTTATCAGTACCCGTGTACATGCTCCCATGTACATGTTCTAGTCTAACCAGATTTGTAAGGTAGATTTTGAATCATGATAGTTGGGTGTGTATATGTGTGTGTGAGTGAGTCATATTTCTTAAGTCTAAGCATTAAGAAAATGAAATGTGTTAAGACGAAAAATAATATTAAGCCAACAATAAACATCATTTGAAGTTTGCCTAATACATGTTTTGCAAATCAGGACAGCATTTTCTACTAGGAAGTGAGAATTATTTCAAAGAAGAAAGAGCTTTCACAGATTTTTATAACCATCTTATAGTTAGTAATTTTTCATTACCTTGGAAACAAGTCCGGATTTATAGTCACGCAAGATTCCATAGGTAAAGGCTTCATATTAAAAGGAAGTAAAAGAGAAGGGAGACAAATTTTACAAGGGGTTGTCAAACTATAACTTTCCTAACATTTGTAGTCTAATATTAATCTCATTTCTGTTGACACAACCTGACAAAGGCAATATTTCTTGCACTATTTCTAAAGCATGGTTTGTAAACATTTTTATGTGGAGTTCTAGTGATTGACTGTATTTAGGTAAGTTGTAGGTGAAGTCTTTGAAAGGTGAAAGTTAAATCAAGTCTGCTCTGAAGGTTTTGAAGTGAGATGGGTGAATTATCTGAGGGCAGTTAAGACAGCATTCTTACGAATTAAAGAGCAGGATCTCTGCATTCTTTGTATTACAATCAAATCTCTCAAAGTTTCAATCCCTTTCCTTATTTTAGCAAATTCATTCTTTAATTATAAACTCGCAAGGAGCTATCAGAAATAGAGTGAAGATCTGTCAACAAGTAAAGACCCCATTTGGGAGTCAGGATGAGAACTAAGAGCCTGTCTTGTTTCTAAGTTATTTATAGGTTCTAGCTTCAGTTAATATTATCACTGCTGTTTCCTAATCTGCTGCTGAATAAGGCATCTGCCCTGGGACCAACTGCATCAACATTTTTAGCAGGCACTAAGCAATTTCTTCATCAAGGATAGAAATATTGATTTTTGTCTTACTTTGTTTTGCAAGCGGTTAAAACTTGGACAAAAGTTTGTTTTACAGTTCTAGCTAAATGTAAAGCAGAGTCTTACCTTAGGGCTGAAGTTACTCTATTCAGCTAGGCCAGCACCACCATTGCTAAGACTCCCGTCCACAATGACTTCACAGTTTTATTTCTCTCTCTTTGCTTCCCCCATGATGGAAATGGTATATAGGCATATAAAAATATTTATCTTTAAGCTTAGCCAGACTGGACATCTTCTGGCTAAATTGGAGCCTGTGGTCCCTGGCTTTTACTTACTTGCCCAAATCAAGTGCAACCTAAAAATGAGTTCACCTGTGGACTTGTAAGATACCAGCTGCAGGCTCTGATGGTCATCTTTAAAAAGAGATGCCAGTAATATTTTGAACAGCTACTGTATGGAGTCATTTACCAGAGCCGGTTTCCATAGGAACACATTTCTTGAATATATGCATTCAGGGGATTTTTGATATTGTGGTTGGAAAAGTTGTCATGCCTGTTTATGGTCTACACTGCAGGGCTCCTCAAACTTTAGGCCACATGCAGCCTGCAGAAGACATTTATTCCGCCCGCCAGGTGTTTTTGCAGTCACAGCCTGTCCTGCTTAGCAGCTGACTCATCCCGGCCTGCAGTAAATTTGTTCATAGTGGGTGTTTTGTTGTTGTTGTTTTTTAACTATAGTCTGGCTCTCCAAAAGTCTGAGGGACGTGAACCGAACCCCTGTTTTAAAAGTTTGAGGCTACCTGGTACAGGGTAGCCTGTAGCAGTTATTCTTAATTCGAACCGTCCCCTAAGTCATCCATGAAGACACTGATACGATCAGGAAAGGGGCGTTACTATTAGAAACAAAGACAACCGAATTTCTTAAAAAACAAGGCCAAAAACAAACTCAACGGCATTGAATCAATTCCGACTCATCAGCCGAATAGGACAGAGCGGACTTGCTCTCGTGGGTTTCTGTGCATGCACCTCTCACAGGAGCAGAACACCTCATCTTTCTCCAGTTGTGAGGACGTGGGTCTTCTTTACATTGATTGCCATCCACGCGGGAGGCTGACTCCTGGACCTTCAGCAGGAAGGGCTTCACGTTCCTTCTCCTCGCTGTCAGCAAGCAAGGTTGTGTCACCCGCCCAGCGCAGCTTATTAAGAAGCCTTCTTTCCATCCGGATGCTGCCTTCTGCTTCCCGTAACCCAGCTTCCCCGATCCTCTGTTCAGCATACAGATTGATTAAGCATGGCGATAGGATGCAATCCGGATGCAGACTTTTCCCGATTGTAAACCTTGCAGCATTCCCGTGCTCTGGTCACGCAACTTAAAACAATGATGGAGAAAAAAATAGAGTGCTCGGCAGGCAGTTTCTTTTGTGAATATATTTTTTCATCATCAGTGATGGGTCAATGGGCTCTAAGGAGGGTGTTTCTTATTTCTTACTCTTACAGAGGCTTTTCCAGGCCCCTGGCACTCACACAGGTGAGAGCCTTTGGAGCTTTCTGAACTTGGGCTCTGAAATACTGCACTGTGCTCATGAGCTGGAGATTTGTGTTAGGCGATAGCATTTTCTGAGTGTTCCAAATGGCCTTCCGTAGAACTGAATTCTTCAGATTGTGTACTACAGTGCTGGAATCTTGCAGCTACCAATCAACCACCAACTACCACCTGTCTGAGTCATAGCGACCGTAGAGGGCGATGTAAAATTGCTCCCCGAAGTTTTCTGATTCTGTAAATTTTTAGGGGAGAAGACAGTCTTATCTGGTGACCCCAGTGACTGGGAGGCTTGAACTGCCAAAGCCCCAGTAGATTCCTCTTTGTATTGACATCGAGTTTGCAGAGTAGTGGGAGTCCTGGTGATTTACTGGGCAGAGCACTGAGATGTGAACCACAAGGTCAGAAGTTCAAACCCACTAGCCTTTTGAAGGAGGAAAAATAATACTGTCGACTTCCATCAAGATGAAAATTCTCAGAAACACAAAAGGCCAGTTCTCCTTTGTGTGTGAGGGTCATTCTGCGTCAGAGTGACTTGATGATTCTGAGCTATTTTTTTTCATATACACTTTTATCCACAGCTTCCTTATAAGTCTTTATATAGATTGTATCACTTTGGACAAGTCCATGGATAAGTAATTAAAAAAAATATTCGGACTAAAAATGTGTTGTGAGAGCCTAGACATTTTTGAATGTTAAAAAGCTTTCCCTATTATGTATGAAGCTATATCAGAAAGTGGCAATAAGTGCATTAGTATTGGTGCTGAAATAGAGAGGTGCGATGACCAGAAATATACAGGGAAAGCTGTGGAGTCAATGTTTTAACGCAGGCTTAAGTTCCTAAAGTGAATGCACAGTGGAGTGAGATTAGTAGGGCACTCAGATTAAGTTGAGATCTTTGGAATGGCCTTAAAGTTACTACCTCACTAACACCTTTCCCCCATAGGTCCTGACAGAAACCAATACAAAGTCTTTCTGGAGGAAAACATCTTTCATTTAGACTCAGGATCCCCATCTGAGGAAACGATCATAGCCATCTCAGGAAACAAGTCACCATCAGTGTTCACCTACTTTACAGTCATTCTGTGAAGACTTCAGATGTTGGCATTATTAGATGCAAAACAACTGCACAGAACACTTAAAAATGCAAATGACAGAATTTAAAAAAACAAATAATTATTCATTAGTCATTGTGAGTGGGAAGATTTAAAAAACAATCAGATGGAAACAGCTTCAGGGTATACTTTAAAGTGAAGAAAAAAATAAGTAGATAATGATAATAACATGTCATATATTGGCTTTTGTGATATCACGGGGATGCAAAATAAAAGGGAGCAAACTCAAGAATTAATAGTTAATTTAGAATACTTTTTCTCTATCTCTTTTACTCTTTCTCTCGTTCCCTCTTTATGCTTTTGTCTCTGTAAAGAAACTCTGGAAGCACACAACTGACAAAAGGGAGTCCCATCTTTGGAAGACAGCAGCCCTGACTAGGGGACCAGAATCAAGAATATTCAGAATAGTGCATTTTAATTTATTTCTTTATAAATAGCTTTATTGGGAGCACTTACAACAATCCATACATCAATTGTATCAAGCACATTTGTACATCTGCTACTATTATCATTTTCTAAACATTTTCTTTCTACTTGAGCCCTTGGTATCAGTTCCTCTTTTCCTCCTTCCCATCCCTCTCCCATCCTCGTGAACCTTTGATATTGATAAATTATAAATTATTATTGTTTTCATATCTTAAACCATCCACTGTCTCTCTTCACCCACATTTCTGTTGTTGGTCCCCCTAGGGGTGGGTGGCTTATATGTGGATCCTTGAGTTAGGTTTCCCCTTTCTCACCTACCATTCCCCTACCCACAGGGATCCCTTCTCCATGGCCGTCCCCGAGGACTTTGCCTGCTCTGAATTCCGTGTGTCAGGAGCTCTGAGCTGTACCAGTGTACATGCTCCTGTCTTGCTGGCTTTGTAAGGTAGGTGAGAAGAAAGCATTAGAGTAGAGGAATGTTGCGTGTTTTGTCAGTGCTATACCACAGAATAGTGCATTTTCAAGTGAAGTCACACATTGTTTAATTCTCTATCGTCTCTCTAGAGCAGACAATGATAGGTAAGGGACACTTTTCTGGGTTCCTTAGACATGTTAGAAACATAATATGACTAACTCGATAAATGACTGCTTATCCCCTGCTTGCCATGGCACTAAGCATTTTGTGAACAACCTATGTTGTAGGTACATAACTATGATTGCTATTATTACATCCCTGCTTTACAGGTGATAAAACTGAGGTTTAGAGAAGCTAAGACATTGTTCAAGGCTAGCAGCCTGAATCTTGCAGAGCTGGGATTCTAACACAAGACTCCACACTCTAATTCTTGAACTTGTGAATGTTTGGTGTACACAAATAGCATAAATACAGACATCTCATTGCTGAAGGATTCTCTAGGGGAAATCGACTTTCTACAATACAGTAAGAAATCAGAAAAGACTGACACCTGGAGGTAAAACTCAGACGTGAGTTTTAACATGGTTTATACTGTTTCCTGGTAAATATATTCTCAGTGCTGCAAACCTTGATTTTAGAGTGGGTCTGAAAGTCACCACCAAATCTGTCTTGGAAAACGTGCAGCCAGAAAGTTCCTTAGACGTGTAACTGGCCCTGCTCCGTTGGCCATGCTGTCAAAAGGGATCAGCTCCTGGGGAGTGACGTTCTGCTTGGTCAAGGTCAGGGGCAGTAAGACAGTGGCAGACCTTCAACACCACGGGTCGACATCGTTGTTCCAATCTTGGACTCCAGCAGAGCAATGATTGTGAGGATGCCACCGGGCAGGGCATTGTTGGATCTGTGAGACACAGGCTGCGGAGCCAGAGACAGCATCATAATTGTGTGGTTTGAGTTTTTAACATACATACACTGTTTTATTGGGAGCCCTCACAGTTCCTATACCCATCCATACATCAATGGTGTCAACCACATGTGTCCATCTGTTGCCACCATCACTTCCAAAACATTCTCTTTCTACTTGAGCCCTTGGAATCAGTTCCTCTTTTTTCCCTCCCTCCCCCAGCCTCCCACCTTCGTGACCCCTTGATAAATGATAAATGATTATTACTTCTGGCTTGACTTTTTTGTAGCATCCATGTACAATTTGTGTTGCTGCGTGGTGCGTGCTAAGAATGTATTTTCTTTTTCGCAGCAGCTAATTTTCCCAGCAGGATACCAGGGGGAGTCCTGCGGTCAGTGTGGGTGGTGAGCTGGGACGTTCACCTCCACCAGCCACTTTGTGGGAGAAAGAGGAGACGTCGTCCTCTCCACAAGGTCTATAGTCTTGGCAGTTCTACTCTGTCCTAAAGCCTAGATGGCACAACCAACCCGAAGGCAGTGAGTCTTAAATGAGGGACTTCAAAAAGCTGGTGGGGAAATTGTATGAATCTTTTCATCCCATTTTTTTCCTGTGAGCTTTTTGAAACCTGCTCCCACTCCGAGGCAATTTCTGGTGGCTTTAAAAATCCATCTATTCGAGGGAGTGGGAGTGGGGGGGGTGATGAAGAATAAAATAAAAACAAAAAAATCCATATATTGTGCAGTTTTCCTCTCGTCCTTAAATGCTTCTTCCTCCACACTATCATGATCCCAATTCTACCTTACAAATCCGGCTAGCTCAGAGGATGTACCTGGTCAGATAGGAACCGGAAACATGGGGAATTCATGACAGATGAGCCCTTCAGGACCAGTGGTGAGAGTGGTGATACCGGGAGGGTGGAGGGAAGGTGGAGTAGAAAGGGGGAAGTGATTATAAGGGTTTACATATAACCTCCTCCCTGGGGTATGGGCAGCAGGGAAGTGGGTGAAGGGAGACATCAGACAGTGTACAATATGACAAAATAATAACATAAATTATCAAGGGTTCATGAGGGAGGGAGAGTGGGGAGGGAGGGGAAATATGAGGAGTTTAATACCAAGAACTTAAGTAGAAAGAAAATGTTTTGAGAATGATGGTGGCAACAAATGTACAAATGTGCTTTGCATACAATACATATATGGATTGATTGTGATGAGTTGTGTGAGCCCCCAATAAAATGATTTTTAAAAAAATCCATATATTGAATTACACTATACTGGGATCTGTTTCTTGACGAATTCTTCTTTTCTGTCCCTATGACTGTTGAGTCGGTTCTGATGATAGCATAGCTATAAGATGGCCCCATAGAACAGCTGATCCTCACAGCTTTATCCGTAGACGGAGCAGCTGATGGCCTCGAACCTCTGGCCTTTCAGTTAGCAGCCAAGCACTTACTCAGTGTCCTGCCAGTGCCCCATTCATTTCTATTCGTCTCTGTCAGATTTGGTGAGCACCACTTTGCTTTATTTCTGGGGTTTTATCATATGCTTAAATCGTGAGTGGGACTAGTTTCCTTCTCAAGCCTTTTATTTTTCAAAACTAAGTAACTACTCATGGGGAAGTTTCAGGCTGACTCCATCTAAAACGCTGTTCAGATGCTGTCCATGTTGGACATTCAAGTTCCAGGCTTCCTTGGCTACCGTGGGTGGATGGAGGAGGAGGTGGTGCAGGTCTGTTGCACTGATTAAAGTCTACACAGGGAGTCTTTCCTGGGAAAACTTCCATTTTGCTGTATGGGAAGCGATCCCTCTCCTCTCCCCTTTCTTCCTGTCTTGAAAGTCACTGTGTGGCAGCCATCTCTGACTTAAGAATTACTTTGTTAAATTAAAAGAGAAAAAAATAAAGCCAGTTAGTCCAGGGATTTCATATGATTTTACAGAATGATAGCACTGTTTTATCAAAGTCTTCCCTTTCTAGAGTTGTGGGAACAAGCACGTAAAGAATGGCCCAATTCCCCAAAGCAAGGTTCCTTTCCTTCCTTCCTTCCTTTCTTCTTTCTTTCCTTCCTCCATCCCTTCCCTGCCTCTTTTCCTCCCACCTTCCTTCTTTATGCTAGCCCTAGGGATAAAAATGACCACATTTTCCAATGCTGATGGGCACACAGTAAGATATTGAGGCAGTAAGATATCAAACTGATGGCAATTTCTCATTTACATTTACAATAGTGGTTCTCAACTTGTGGGTTGAGATTCCTTTGGGGGTCAAGTGACCCTTTCACAGGGGTCACCTAAAGACCACGAGAAAACACATATTTCTGATGGTCTTAGGAACCAAGATACAGCTCCTTTATCTGTCTCCAGGCGGGTCCACCCACATGCAGATACACCCACATATGAGAACCCAGCATGAAGACTGTTACCCATGCTACACCATGCTTCAAGACAAATGTTCATTTATTTGTCATTTGAAATAAATATTTCACAATATGTAATTATATATTGTTTTGTGATGAATCATTATGCTTTTACATTGTCCACTTTGTAACACCGAAAATTCATAGCAGTAACAAAATGACACGAAAATAATTTTATGGTTGGGGTCACCATGACATGAGGAGTTGTATTAAAGGGTCACGGCCATTAGGAAGGTTGAGAACCAGTGACTTAGAAGAACAAAGTTCAAGTCTGGGCACTAGACGACTGCTTCCTGGGGACTCGTGCGAGAGCCATTTCCCAACACAGACTGATCCCATTTCCTCATTCTGCGAGCATGGTTTTCCCCATTCCAGTTCACATCCGTGGGAAACAGCCTCCTCCAGGAAGCCTGACCTTCCTGCTAAGGAATGTATGGCTGCAGGAACTGTCTGGAAAGCAGTCATGTCATCACAGGAACCTGAAATCAACCAATAGCATGGTGACAATACACACAGGCCAGCACTAGTGAGCGTGTGCTTTGGGAGAAGAAAATTGGAGATTTCAGGACAAAAGTGGCATTTGAACTACCATTCTTAGAATCACACAGGTAACGTCCCATTGAGGTCAAGCTATTGGGCCTTGTTGAGGAAAGGAGGCTAGTTTTTCATACATTTGGTATATGAATGCGTACATAATATCTCTCAGCCCCCACAAAACACTTTCATATACAGACATGTGTACAAATACCTAGCCTCTCTATTTCACATCCATGACGGCATTCCTCCTGGTTCCAGCAGCTGGAAGGAAGGGATCATTGGTCAAAGTGATTAACAAGTTGCCTACAAGCCAAAGCTGTGAGTCACGGTCAGTGGAGCCAGGAGTCCTGGCCCGGCTGAGTTTTGCACTCCCTCTTTTGTCACCCTCACCTGAGCTCCCTAAAGACGTTTTCAGAGGAGGTCCAAGCCCCGTCGGAAGCAGAAACGTGGCGGGATAACCTCACCTCTTACATTGGGCCCACAGAGGCCTGAACTTGCTCCCAGTCTGGAAAGCTCTGGTCCTAGAGAGGATAATTTATTGAGGCATTTGCCTTTGTTTCCTTTGTGAGTTATCCACCATTCTGTTTCTCTCTCTCTCTCTCTCTCTGCAAGCCATAAAGGAGTTTGAAATGGCCTCTTTTCTTGACGCCCCGCCCTCTTCAATCCACGGGGGGGGGGGGGGGGGGGGGGGGGGGGGGGGGGGGGGGGGGGGGGGGGGGGGGGGGGGGGGGGGGGGGGGGGGGGGGGGGGGGGTGCACAGTTCTAGTCTAACCTATGGGCAGAATGAGTCTCTGCAGACAGCTGCTTCCTGCCAGGGAAGGAAATAGGGGAGTGGCTTTGAAGGGTAGAGGTCTTGGCAAGGGGTGAATGAACTGCCTGCAGTTTGGGTAACTACCCTGTTTCCCCCAAAATAAGAGAGGGTCTTATATTTGTTTTTCCTCAAGAAGACACCCAAGGGCTTATTTTCATGGGATTTTTTTTAAGTGTAGGGCTGAAATTTACATTTATTCAAATATAGTTCAGTCATCTTCTGGAACATCATCATAACGCTCCAAACTCTGAATTCCATCCAGGATTTCTTGTGAGCCTATTTCCTTTACAACCATTGGCCCAATCTCTCATGTCATGTCGAGCAATAGAGCTCTCATTCAACGAGCAGCTCTTGTCCATGTTACCTGCTCCGAGTGCATCGGTGTCAACGCTGTCAGTGATTTTATCCCATGAATTCTTCACCCAAATCACAACCTCTTGCCGGCTCGGCTTCACAAAGTTTCCACGCTGATTTCTTGTCATTCTACTTTCAATGCAGTTGCTAATTTCCATGTGCAAATGGTCTTTGAATGGCTTGGTTTTTGCAGTATCAAGAGTCTGCAGATAGGGCACGATGGGGCAGATGAGGAGGGCCGCCCGTCTTCATCACCGCTCCACGACTAAATGCTGCGTAGTCATGCCCACCACTAGGTCTTATTTTCAGGATGGGGCTTATATTGAGCAAATACTTAGAAATCCTGTTTGGGCTGATTTTATGGGTTGCTCTTATTTTCTGGGAAACACGGTAATAAGTTCCTACATTTTCATCCCAGCCCAACCCCCACATGAGGATGGAGACAGGACCTCCAAAGATGTCATTGGTGGAATTCCTTTCTTCCCGACTGTGTATGTGCTGGGCATTCACATGTCGATGTCTGTGGCTACAATTCCATCCGTCTTTGTTATAATCAGGAGGCAGAACTGGTGTAGGATGTGCGTCGAGTCCATCACTTTGGAGATAGCAAAGAGATCAAACAAACAAGTGAGAAAAAGAGATAAGGAATAAGATCTAACCAAGAAAAAAAAATAAAACAAAACCCAACCATCTAAGCCAAGACATCGGGATATCTCAAAGGGACCAAGGGACAGATGTTGAGGTGACAAGAACCTGCCTACAGAGCCAGCATACAGAAAGTCTTCCCCTGGAGCCAGGGCTTCGAATGTGGACTTCAAGGCTCCTGAACTGTGCAGAGATAAACGGATGTCCCTTAAAGCTCTCCACTTGTGATATTTCTGTTTAGCAGCACCAAATAACAAAGACCATGCAGAATGACTTCCGTGTTTCTTTGGAGAAAGCTTTATAGACTCTAAGTACTGGACCTTTCAGCCCTTCCCTCAACTGCCGACTGCCAACTGCCAACTGCCGAAAGATTCCCAGAGGGCTGCAGAGATAGCCAACTTCAAGGATCTACCTAAACAGGACAGGCAGAGATCTTGGCTGGGAAACCTATGTAGATCAGGGGTTGGTTCGTGAGCCAAGCCTGGCTTGCTACCTGGTTTTGTATAGCCTGTGAATGCGGCTGCAAGCCACGCCGCTCTAAGGCTTGCAGGTGACCATTCAAAGCTAGGGGAAGGGGCTGCAGGAATTCTTTCTCAGAGCAGTCAAGAGGAACCAACCCTGTAGACACCTTGGCTGTGGATCTCTGGCCTGCTGGACTGTGAAGGGATACATGTCTGTCATTTAAGGCACCTCATTCGTGGTGACTTGTCAAGCAGCCTGGGGAAACAGATGGTCCTTAAAGGTAAAAAACATGCTGACCCTTGGTGTACCCCAGTGAGGGGGCGCTCCTCCAGACTGCTTGCTTCCTGTAACTGCTCCTGGCCATGGCTCTGGGGAGCAGGTGAGGCTGGGAGGCAGGAAAGAGAAAGAAGACCTTTAATCTCAAATGATACTTCTCAACAATCAGGAGAGATGGGGGTTCAGTGTCATAACTACCAGTGTTTACATGGAACAAGACACAGCAATGGGCTTTCCCTTGATCGGTCAGGGCTGTGCTTGCAGGCGCTGCCTCACAGGCGCTCCTGCAAAGACTTTCTGCTTGGTATGGATCCTTCTCGTTTCATTGAACACACTATTGTGGTTTGGATGGACATTAGCAAAGTACATTGGCTTCCCTGCAACGATTTATTCATATTTTGTGACACGGCACTGCCTGCAATCCCCTCAATGTGGCACTCCATCTCGTTCCCGAGTTCCCACTGGGTTCCCAGTTTTCTACGCTCCCCCCTTTCCTGCTGTTCCCTGACTCTCAATTTCGATTTGGGGCAAATGCTGCTCTTTTAGGCTTGCAGAGTTGATTTCTCTTTAGAGCCATTCTTCGTGAGTTGAAAGAAAATATGTTTGTGTGTTTTATAGCCCTTTTCTAGGAAGCAATACTCAACGGTTTTCTACATCCAGGATGTGTCCAATCTTGTCTTTTCCATCCAGAGTAAATATGTCCCCCTTCTCTATCCTTAAAGGTGTGCCCTGTATTTTCAACTTGTAGTTCCATCTTGTTTTCAAATATCCTAGCTGGCTCTCCTCAGATACTGGGTCATTCCTCTCAAGTGAGGGTGTTTCAGAGCGATCTCACCAGCTTCTGGTTCCCCATCCGACTCTGCTTACATGGCACACGGTCACGTCAGGGTCAATTGTACCTTGTGGTAATGAAGTACATTTCTTCAAAGTTTTCCTTCGTGGAGGGATAGAGCCAGATCGTGCTGGGTAGGCATCAACATGACCCTACCTCAAGCTCCGCTCCTCCACAGGTTGTATGCCCACGGGCATATCATAATGTCTTTGAGCCTCAGTTCCCTCGTGTGTAAAATTCCAGCAAGACATTCCATGTCCCCAGATTTGTAAGGACTAAATGAGATAGCACCCTGGGAGTACTGTTTAGATTTCATTCACCTTGATCTTTCTAGCCCAACCCAGAGCCTGGCACCCAAGAGGCAAGCCAAATCCCTGGGCGATGTTCACGGGGCCATCACATTGGGGGGGGGGGGGGGAGAAGGCCCTGGCTTTGGAAGCAAGCCTTTTGCCTTATAAAGTTCCTTCTTCTGAGGGCCAAGACCACTCCCGAAATTAATCTCATTGCTCTGTCCAACCTGATCCTCGGAATCACATCATCATCAAATGATCTTTGCTGTGGCGGGAGGCCCAGAGAGGGAAGGAACAAAGACTTTGGATGGGAGGAGAGCGGGGTTGCAAATGCCGGGATGAAGCAGAGGTTGGAGAGGCCTTTAACCAAAGACAGAGGAGCACAGATAAAGGAATTCTGCTGTCCCTGCTGTTCACGTGCGTGTCTTTCCCTCCACCCTTTCGTAGGCCTCTAGCCTCTGATGCTTACTCACTGGTGTTCCAGCAGATTGTGTGGGTTTGTAGGAGGAGATGTGGCAACAATTTCTCTGCTCCTCCTTGGCCCTGGTTTCTGTGTAATCTTCTTGGAAATCGAGCCAGCTCTCTAGGGAGAAGACATCCTGGTGGCGTAGTGGTTCTCCATGGTGCTGCTGGCTGCAAGATCAGCTCTTTGAAACCGCCACTGCTCCCCAGACAAAAGCTTTCTCCTCTTGGAAAGCACTCCTGTTTCAGAAACTCCAAGGGGCCTTTCTACCCTGTCTTACAGGATGACTGCCTGTTGGAAACAGAGTGGGGGCAGTGAGTTTATCTCCGGAGAGGCCAAAGAGACCTCAGAGAGCATGCCCTACAGAAGCAGGGTGATCTGTGACTCAAAAGACACCACATGTCCTTATGTCTGAAATGTGGGGTGTTGTTTTTGTTGCCTCCTGTGAAAATGTTCAGGCCATCCAGCTGGGTCGCCTGTCTGAGCCCCAACCATCTGGTGGGGGTGGAGCAGAGTTGGGGTCTCGGGGGTTTTGCCTCCTGGGGCTTGTGCTAACTCCTCTGGTCCATTCATTACAGTGCAAGGCTCCCAAGTCGGGGGTTTTCACCACTTGGGAGACTGCAGGGAGGAACTCTGTGAAGGAGGCGTGTTGGCAACAGCCAATTGGTTCTGCACCTATTGTTTGCCAAGTGCTGTTCACAGGAAGTCATTCTGACGTGATGACAAGCCATCCTGGGATGCAGAGAAAGCCATCCTGGACCCAGCCTGTCCCTTCCACCTGCCATGATCTGCTTTCCTGCAGCCCCTGCCAGGGGCCCGAGGGCCCCAAGACCTGTATGACTGACAGGGCTGAAACACATGTGTTCTGTTCCCCTCTTAGAGGACCTCTCGGCAGGATCCATCCTCTGCCATCTAACTAAACACGCAAACTCACTGCCATCGTGGCGACACAGTCTCATTTCTCCCCAGGGAAACATGGAGGCCTTCTACTTCCATAAAGAGCACAGCTACTGAGAACCCAAGGGAGTGCGGCTTGACCCGGAAACACGATGTCAGGTGGCCAAGAGTCCTCATTGACTTAATAGCAACAAACCTTATCAAGGATTGTTCTTTGAAGTCTGGTGCATTGGAGATGTGCCCTGGGCCCTCTTCTCAAACTGTATTCTTTCTTCTTTAGCTTTTAATGCCATAAGATCGCTTGTTCTTCACATAACAAGCTGGCGAGATTGACCTACTGCAGGACTGCAGTCATGGACTTTGAAGTGCAAGGTCAGGTTGCATTAGGATTGGCCAGAACCAGGGTACCATGTCAAATTATGGAAGCAGCAGCTCCAACAAACCTCCCACCTCATCTCAAAAAGCATTGTCCCCTGGGGGCACATGTAGAAGTGAAGAGACATCAGACCTCTTTGTCTCACTTCAGGGGCAGAGACAGAATCACACTCCACAGGAACATGTATTAAAAGCCGAGTCCTGTTACCAATGCCAGCACCAGCTACTCTCCTGGCACTCCAGACTTCTCTGATGTGTTGGAGAATTCTTTCCCTGGACCACACAGATCTCACAGACTCTACGCACATTTATGGGGTCTATTAGGGAAGTACAGTAACAATTCTAGATCAGGCATAACTCAGAAGGTAGGTGTTTCATTCAGGGGGACTCTCAGCTATGCCAGCAGGAAGAGTTCCCTCTTTGTTCCTCAGCCTCTACCCTTCACAGACAATTTTACAAAGCTCTTTGGTTCTGCTGAGAAGTGCCTTGAGTGACATACATTGACAGTCAACTGTGGGATGAAGATACTCAGTGCCCTTGTTCCGTATGCTGGGATGTCCCCTGCAACTTCTCACTCTGATCTCCTGCTTCTGCAGGTGCTGTTTCTCTGCTGGGCTTGCTGCAGCTTCATGACATGTTGTCTCTTCTCAGGGGTTACTGCTCTCTCTGTCTTCTGGGTCTGGGAAATTCTCAGTGCAGGGAACCAGGTCCCAAGACACACTTCACTCCTTGGATTGGTTACATGTAAGCCCCGTGAGATGGGGCTCATAAGTCTTCTATGATAGGCACACCCCTGGGGGTGGGTGTCAACGCACCTTATTTGCATAATGGGATACTTGGATCTTATTTGCGTAGTCCCACCAAAAGATTTTGGGAGAGGCTAGCAGAGCCATTTAAATAATTCATAGCACTGCAAAAGACTAGGCAGAACCATGGAGCCTGAAAATACTTAATTTTCCCAGGGTCTCCCAGATAGTTGGGTTACCTTTAGCTTTCAAAAATAGATTATTGAAAGGATGTCTCTGATGTGAACCAGGGACAAGTATGAGCCATAGATAATATGAAAGGATTTCTCCCATCCTTTCTCATGAAGAGATCATCTGTGGGGGACCACCTAATGGAGAGGTAAAGAGCCATCAATCAATCTAAAGCATGCAAGGGCTTACCTGTTTCAGGATGACCTGAAGCAGAATGTGACTGTACTTTATCCTCTCACAGACTTATATATATTATCGGGCGAGCAAGCCAGGGTAAGCTCATACGTAACAGAAAGGGGTTGTAATAAAAGCATCTATGTAACATGTGGGGGGACCTCTAGGTCCTAGAGTCTAGGGGGATACACACAGTAGGTAGGGGAGGTGCTGATGACTAGAGGCATATATGTGACAGGAAGGTACAAGATGGGCGGGCTCTAGCTTCCGGATGACAGCCTAACCTCAACAGCCAGGTCAACCTGGCTTGACCTCAGATATCTTTGAACTCTTCTCCTAGGAAACAATCTATGATCCTTATCAGAAATGATGGGCCCTACTTCGTGTGGGCCAGATAATAGGGTCTGATTGCTTTTGATGGCAGAGAACCCTCAGGCAGATAGCCTTCAAGCAGTCACGTGCTTGTACCTGAACATTGGAGTTATTAAGGGAGTGGACATCATGGGGAATACCTTGTACTTAGGAGGCTAAGACGTGGATCCAGGGACTGTGGGCTGAGTAGGCCCTAGAACGGGCAAGTGTGCACCCAGCTGGGGAGGGAGACCCTCCCCTCCCCTGTCACTAGGAGCTGGGTAAGAGAGCATAGCAAGAGAGGGCATGAGCCCAGAGCAGGTCCTGAGGGGGCATGCCCAGGCAGTGCAGGTGTCCCCCTACCCTTTGACGTGCCTCAGACCATGAATGAGTCAAGAGACAGCAGCCTTCTTATAGCCAGGAGATTCCACGACTAGAGAGGCGTGGTGGTTGAAGGTATTGGTTGACTCCATTCGCTGGGTTGAGCCCACCTGGGTGATGTCATGAGCCTGGGGCTAGTTTGGACTGCCCAGGTGTACCCCCCACCTAGCTGGGGGCTTGAGTAGGAGCATGGTCAGTTCAGGGTCTGCATAGGTGTCTAATGATTGCCTGATTTCTTCCTAACCTCCTTGATGGGGGCCTTTTCAGGCATGGGAGCGACAACCCCCGTCCCTAAATCTAGCTGCCTAAGAGAACCTGATTTAAAGATTAAAAGGTTTCAAAAGTATCCCAATTAATAGTGCACTGTAGGTATGTGATGTGACCATAGAATATAAGTTGAAAGTTGTATTATGTATTTTTAAAATTTATCTTTCAAATCTGCTTTTTTGTAACTATGGTGAGGTCAGATGTGATATTTTGGGGTGAGCATCCTGGTACCTTGAACTCAGTCTGGGGAAAGAGATTGATTTCAAGTGCTCAGTGCCTTGAGAGGATGGGACTCTGCTACCATTTGGAGAAGCATTTGGTGACCTTGGAGAGGTCACGTGGGTGAACCCTACTTGGTGTCGATGCTTGACTGATGTTGTCTCATGTCTCCTCTGTGTTAGTCTGGATGGACTAGAGAAATAAGTTCATAGGCACACATATGTGAGGAAGAGAGAAATTTCTATCAAAGAGTAATTGTATATTAAGAAAACAATCCAGCCCAGTTCAGTTCAAGTCCATCAGTCCAATATTAGCCCATAGGTCTGAAACCGGCTATAAATTCCTCTTCAGACTCATGCAACACATGCGATGAGACTGAATGCAGGAAGATCACAGGCCAGTGATTGGAAAGCCTTGTGGATCCAGTGGCAGTGGGAGCATCTCAGCATTGACGTGGGTCTCCACATGGTTCTCCCTGCTCCAGGGTTCTGACTCCAACAGTGTAGTGCCATCTGACTTGTCAACAGAAATGTGTAATAGAGAGAGTGTGTGTCCCACCTCCAGGGAGGAAGGCAGGTGTGTTAGTCCGAGTAAACTAGAGAAACAAACTCATAGACACACATATGGATATAAGGAAGAGGTTCATATACAAGAGGAATAGGACATTAAGAAAGCATCCCAACCCTGTCCAGTTCAAAGTCATATGTCCAATATTAGCCCATATGCCTGATACCAGTCTATAACGTATCCTTCTGACTCACAGTCACAGGCCGGTGGGTGCAGAATCCCAGTGCTGACAGGGGTCTCTCCATGGCTCCTTGTTTCCAGGGCTCAGGGTCCATCAACAGCATCCAGTGGTGGTAGAGGCAACTCAGCGCTGGCAGGCTCTCCACGTGGCTTCTCCAGCTTCAGAGATCTTCCATCAGGGTAAGACCGTGTGACTTCTCCTCTGGCTCCTCCGGTTCCTCAGACACTGCCATGCTGTCTTGTCCGTAATTCATCATCTCTGAGACTAACTCCTAACAACTGGAGAGATAGCTTCTCATTTTCATGAGGGAAATATCGTGAGACTTCCCAAAAGTCTCAGGAGAAAGCCACGCCCACACGGAGACCTCATTGGCTACTCAATGGCTATCTCCAGATTAACAGGCTAAACTCCACCCCTATTGCTCAATCATGAAATTAACATAAGCACATAACCACCACAACAGGAGTTCCTAGAATCCTCAGGAGAAGGGTATGCTCACACAGAGGCTTCATTGGCTATGACCGTATTGACTAGACTCCACCCCTTTTCTCAAGCTGACAGGAGATGATGTAACTGCCACATACTCCATGAGGGGGCACAGCAACTCTGCAGTGGATGCGGGATTTGAACCAAGGAGACAGTGAGCAATAGGATTCTTGTTTGCCTTGTGGGTGACCCAGGTTTAATTCTGGGCTGGGGCATCTCACGTGCAGCCAACATCTGCCTCTCAGGAGGGCTTGCAAGCTGTGACGGTGCTGTGCAGGTTGCAGACTCCGACAGACCGGGAAGAGAGGTCTAGCAATCTGCTTCTGAAAACTCACCAATGCCAACCCTGGTCCCCCTGAGCTGTGTGGGATTACCATAAATAAGAAGCAGCAGTAACTATGTGGCAACTCACACTAACAACTGTATACCCACACCTGCCAATTCCTACTGGGGTGCTGAGCCCCCCGGGACCCCTGAAGGAGAAAGGGCGGCATTGGTTGGGTGAGGGAATTGTTGCGTTCCAACGATCCTGTGAGCAGCTGCTCACTGTTGTGTTTCTCTGAGTGTACCTTCAGTGGGGTGTGGCCCTTGGAAAGCAGATCACGTGCTCTTCTCAGCGGAAGGCGGGATCTTTTCTGTACTAAATGTAGGAGCCTCACAGTGCTTGGGGAGACTTCTAGAGTTTGCTTGCTTGTCAGTCCCCCTCACCTTTATCATCCCGGCTTCAACTTCCTGACTCGTAAACAGGAAGGATGAGAGCAAGTGACTGACCTGTCTGATAAGTGACCACCTCTGCGCAGAGCTCAGCATTTCCTGTTATTCTAGCAGTGCTATCCCGAAGGGCGGGTGCAGACCACATCAGGTGACAGTAGACAGAGGAGTGACAGCAAAATGACGGTCTAGAAAATGTCAGTGCGGTACCTCAGCAATGTATTATTTATTGTTGGTAAAAACATATCCCTGCAGCTTGCGGCAGCAACACAAATGTTCTTGTAAGCTCAGCTTACAGCCATCAATGCACTCAAAAACAAAAGCAAACGCAGGCCCATAGCCTGGGTGCCGACTCATAGAGATCTCCAGAGGGCAGGGTGGCGTTTTGAAACTGCCCCTGTTTATGGGAGTAGAAACCCTTGTCTCTCGGAGTGGCTGGTGGTTTCGAACAGCTGACCTTACGGTGAACAGCCCGAGTAACTATGATTCCGCCAGGGCGCCTTGCAATGTACCTACGTGGCTAACACTCTAAGCCAGTGGACTCTCTGAAGCTCCTCGTGTGCCCCAGTCAGAGATGCCGTCACCATACAAGGACATGAGGACACGTCACGTCACGTGGTTTTGTTTGTACATGCCGCAAGCACGCACAGTGGTTTTTATTGCTGCCGGGGCTTTTCAGACCCTGACTTTGTCGATTTAATATTTAATATGTCTGCAATCGTAAGACAAGTGGTATTTGCGAGCCGATTACATGAATAGTTTTTTTTTCCCAGAATGAAGTGGCAATTACAGAAAAAAGAGAACAGTCTTTAAAGGTTTCCGCCCAGTTACCGATGATGTTGTTACAAGTCATAAGGTGACGGGCAGTACAGAAGGAAGCGACATCACCTTTAAACAAGTCGCAACTCTACGGGTCATGTGTTTTGCGAAGGCCGGTGGAGGGTCTGGCTCGCGAGGCGCTTCCTGGTGGGCCTGGAGCTCCTGCCCTGGTGGACCCCACGCCCGGGGATGCCCCTGTGTTGGAAATTCACCTGCTGCTTGGCTGAGCCTGTCACCTTCTCCTTTTCCCAGACCAGGGGTTAGGGGACTACCTTGGGTCCCTAGTGCTGCCACGCCACACACGGGGGCTCTCACCCGCGCAGAGCAGCCTCTGGGCAGCAGCCTGTGACGCCGACTAGATCTCCGCCTCCTGCACACCTAAAGCTCACAGCACACTCCTGGCCTTCGAGTCAATCGGACTCACGGCAAAGCCACAGGCCAGGGCGGAACTGCCCCTTTGCCTGTTCCAAGACTGTAGCTCTTTAAGAGAGCAGAAAACCTCGTGTGTCTTCAGAGGAGCGGCTCGGGGCTTCAAACTTCCGCCCTTGTGGTTAGCAGCCTGGCATATAACCACTCTGCCACCAGAGCTTCTTCGCCCCCCCAAACCTTCAAACCAAACTCATCGCCTCATAGCGACTCTGCAGGAGAGAGTAGAACTGCCCCCGTGGGCTTCTGAGACAGTAACGTCATTTTATTTTTTATTTTTCAGTGTTAATACATAGATCATTGTATAGTTCAATCACACCCAGCAAAATTGTACCATTGCTACCACAGTCAGTTTCCATACATTCTTGTTCTTCCTGGACTCCTTGACATTGTCTCTCTTTTACCCCACCAACACTACTCTGCCCCCTCCCCCCGCAAAAAAAAAAAGCCCTTATTTGACTTGCTGCCCCTAGAGGTTCATCAGTCTTGGGTATCATATATGGAAAACAGAAAAACAGAAAACGCAACTTCAAGAGAGTGGCCCGCGATGACAAAATACCTCTGAGATGTTCCTAATATGAACGAACAAGAGACAGTAACTTTTTAGAGCAGAACTTTTTAGAGGAGCCAAAAGCCCTGTCTTTCGCTCGTGGTGGTTTTAACAGTTGACCTTACAGTCAGCAGCCTAACACTTCACTGGTGTACTATCAGGGCTCTCACCCCCTACTTTCCTTTCCAGTCACTATGTGGGTCAGATTAGCTCCCTCTGGGGCAGGCCCAGTCCTAATGTACATTTTTTTTTTTTTTGTGGGCATCACTGCCTCTGGTGGTCGTGAGCGCTACCCAGCCGCCGCTGGATTTGAACCGCCAAGCCTGCGGGCTGCAGTTCTGCACTCAACCACTTACGCCACTGGGGCTCAGCCCCTAATGTACATTATTATATATTATTTCCATTTTCCTGCAAACTTTTCAAGGCACTGCACATAAAATATTAAAGTTTACTCTACTAATGAAAATAAAATTTATCTGCTTAGCCACATGCTCTTTGGGTATTCCAGGTTCTGCTTAGATTTTCAAAGCCTGACCCATTTAGAGGGGGGTAGGGGGTGGCACGAGTGATCCAAAGCTATAATCCTTATAGAGAGAAAACTTAAAAATTGAAAGAATAATCATAGAAAAAGCTTCTGCTTTCAAACTCATGGAGTCCTCTAGATTAAAGATGTCTTCCAATTCCTTTGTTGATACAGGGATTATAAAAGTTAGTCTCAACCTTAAAATTTAGAGAGAGAAGCCAACTCTTTTGGGGTGTCCCCATGAACTCATTGACCCAAGTAACCCTATGAGCTAGGGTGGGGTTACTGTAATAGATAAGATAATAGTTATGATCATGTCTAGTTGTTCATACATTGTCCCAGACTCTGCTACTCCATGAAAATGGTTGTCACCATCTTCCTGCTATGACAGGTTGAAAGTCTGCCATGTATATGCTTGGTGGCATTCCTGTGGGGCCTACGAACTCTTCTTATAGCGTAGACTTTGTTGTGACTTGGACCAGAATAAAAGTGGGGGCTCCAAAGCTCTTTATCTCCATGAGATAAGTATAATTTAGCACATATCCTTGGCCCGCTCATTGGAGAAACAGACCAACGGATTGGCATGAATGCTGAAAGATGAAACGGACATTATCACTATGAGAAAAAAAACATTTTTAAAGCACAAAGACAGTGAATGTGAATTTGAATTCATAATGCAGAGAAAGAAATACTAACATTAGTCAATGATTATTGAGTACTTTGCAAACTGTTCTATAGGATCTTTGCAATGTCCTCTATAAACTAGGGGCTGCTAGTCTAGTGCTTTGGGGAGTTGTTTTTTTTAGTTCTATCTTTTATGGATAGGGAAGAAGGCTTTGAAAGCGGAAATACCTTGCGTACAGCCACAGTCATGGTCCATGGTGGTAGAGCTGGAACTTCTCATATTCCCCGGACCTTATAAGCCCCCTGTTACTTTTCTGAAGACCGGTCAACTTAATGCGATCACCAGCCTAATTGGTCCCCCAAATTTGAGAGCCGTCTTTGACTAGGTCCTTTCTACTTCTCTCACATTTATTTAATCGTTTAACATACATATGGGCTGCAACCACAGTTCGAATCCACCAGCTGCTCCCAGGGAAAAAAGTGAGTCTTTCAGGTCCAGTCAAGCTTACAGCCTCAGGAACTCACAGGAGCAGTTCTGTTCTGTCTGACAGGATCGCCATGAGAGGACACGGACTCAAGATTCGTGAGTGTGGAGGACCTGTCATGTGCCAGGGAGTGTGGATCCAATAGTGAATAGCACCTGAAAGGTCCTTGTCTTCTCTGGAGTTTCTACATTTAGAACCGGATAGAGGAAGCCTCAATCTCCTTTTGGTGAGGCTGGGGGACGCGTGGCCAGTTCTGGCCGTTATGTTTCCTGTTGTGTGGAGAGTCCAGTCTGAAGGACATCACTCTGACAATTTACATGAAAACACCTCTTGATGCCATGACAATGCTACTTGGCCTTCCACACCTGACAAAAACCCTCAAATCTTTATATTTGTACTATGATTATGGGAATGATTTTTAAAATTAGTTAACTAATTGTCTATTTGGAGGGTGGGGGGATGAACTCTTTCAACCTGGAGAAAAAGAAGATCCCTAATTCCATCTATTTGGAAGAACCCTGGCATTGCTCTTATTCCTTCTCCTGTTGAATCTGAAGATGCATCTTTCCCTTCAAATCTACCAGCTCGTCTCTGGTTTTCCCAGTCAATGTCTCCTTTGCTTCTTGATCTCTCTTTTTCAACTTGAGTCTAGGTGAGGTGAGGTTGAATTTCTTGTAACCAAAAGAATTTTATGAAACCTTCCAGATTTGTTCCCTTGTCGGTATAATAAAAATGAGGTCAGGCTTTGCAAACTGTTTGGCAATTTATCATGAAACATCTTCCAAAGACACTAAGGGTTATTAATATTAACAATATAACATTGTGCATATGTCATTGTCAATTTGACCTATTTCTGAATATTGGTCATTTAGAGGCTTCACACTTTGTCTCTATTAAAACAAGTTTACTTCTTGTCTTAATATGGATGAAGTCTTTAACTTCCCTGTCGAGACAAAGTAAATGTATTTGGGTGACTTAATTGGCTTGACTAAATTTTCTTCAGAAAAGTTGTGGTGAATACATTTTCTTCCTTGGTGAATGAGATTCCCTTCCTATGTCATTATTATGTCATTAGAAATAATTGTTTTGAAACTTTATTAATGTATTACACAAAGTGACAACCCTTGCTTAAATTTACATTTTTTAAAACATTTGATCAACTTGAACTCTCTCTCTCTCTGCCCTCAGACTAACAGCCATTTGTCTAACTTCATGTATAAAATGCCTTTGTTGGTCCTTTCTCCATTTTTCTAAGGGATTTCTGCTTTTTGCACTATTAACTTTGAATAATGCTTTATTATTTTTTTTCCAAAATAAATTTGGTGTTGGCAAAATTATCTGTGTTGCAAATATTTTCCCAGTTTTTGGTTTGCCTTTTATTTATTCTTTTTTATTCTGTTTAGTGTTTCTATTTTGTTTTAAAAGTTTATCTTTATATAAACATTATCCTTATAAATCTTTCCCTTTGTGATTTCTGGTTTTTCTGTTGTACTTCTAAATATTTTTCAGATATCAGAGTGAGATGAATGTCCACCTGTGTACATACTCCTATGATTTCCTTTTTACAATTTAAACAATACATCATTTATTTATTTTAATTAAGTCATTTTACTGGGGGCTTATACAACTCTTATCACAATCCATACATCCATCCATTGTGTCAAACACATTTGTACATGTGCTGCCCTCATCATTCTCAAAACATTTGCTTTCTACTTGAGTGCCTGTATCTGCTCCTCATTTTTCTCTCTCTCTCTGCCCCCCTCCTCCATGAGCCCTTGATAATTTATAAATTATTATTATTTTGTCATATATTACACTTCTGACGTCTCCCTTCACCCACTTGCCTATTGTACATACCCCAGGGAGGAGGTTGTAGTCAGATCCTCCTTCCTACCCCACCTGCCCTCCACCCTCCCATTATAGCCACTCTCACCACTGGTCTGCAGGGATTCTTTTGTCCTGGATTCTCTGTGTAAAAAACAATACATTTTGTTGTAAAGTAAGAATTATTTTTTCCCTCCAAATGATTGTCCAATTGGTAGTTTTTTCCTAAATGATTTGCCACATCATTTATTTAACAATATTTTCTTTCCTCCAGTGATATGATGCAGTCATTCTATCATGAACTTAAGCTCCATTGTACTCTGGTCTTCTCTTGCAAGACTTTTGATCCCTTCTCTTGCTACTTAAAGAACCTTGACAGTATGATAGTAGGTTACATTATTTTACCTTATTTCCTCCTAATCTTGGAAGTCAGTTCAAATCTGCCAGGGTCTCTGAGGGAGAAAGAGGATGTTTTCTGTTTTTTTAAAGGTCTACCCCAAGGGGATCCGCAGAAATAGTTCTACTTTGTCCTAGAAAGTCTCCATGAGTCTTTTTGATAAAGGTGACTTGGGGTTTTTTTGTTTTTAAGTTTTATCCTCCTAAGCTTTTCTTTGCTCTCCTTCCTTAACAAAATCTATTTCACCAAGTAATCGAGACCAATGTCCGTTTCACTGTATTTTTGTCAAGGGAGTTAGAGGATACCAAAGTCTAAATGAGTCTATCTCCTCCCCAGACCCGCCGGAACAGAATGGTTTCTGGATGGTCTTCATCACTCTGGGCTTCCTCCCGGGGGCCTGAGTCTGATGGAGTCTCCAACTCGTCGCTGGATGCTGTTAGAAAGCAGGACTCTGAGTCCACACCTTCTGCATGCTGAGAGCAGGAGTCAGGACACAGGGTGCTCCTGATTGCATTCCTGTGAAGGCAGTGGGTTCTGGAAGGGTGCTGGCCTACAGGGATTGGGACAATCTGCAGCAGATCCTGTACTAGCTCTTCCACACACACTGCAGGCCACTGGCAGCTCCGGCCAACGGATTGTACTTGTAGGTATGATGACATGACAACTGAAGGTCATCAGTGCTCTAGAGCTGCTCAGAGGCATGTGTTGCTTTCCTGCTGTTATATCAAGTTTTGCTCTTTGCGAAAGTCTTCACATATTATACCTTTTTTCCTCCTAACAGTCCTGTCAGATGAGTGATGGTGACCTCCAATTTACATAAAAAACAAATTCAGAAGAGGTACAACTAAAATTTAGAGGTGCGGGTGTTGAGTGGGACTAGATGAGAAATCTAACTGATTAGCCTGGTGCAAAGGTGGTTTTTCTGGTTTTGCTTTTTGTTTTATTTTCAGGGAGCATGTATTATCACCACCCCATCCTCTCCACCCCACCCCTCCCTCAATTGCTTTCTTCTCCGACAAAGCCCTTTGTTTAGTATTTTCCAGGTCAAATTCTGGGCTTTGTGCCCTCTAGTCTGCACATTCTTCAACCTGATTTTTTTGAGTGAGGCTTTCTTACAGGGCTGGGAATGGGGCTGGTGTTTAGCTTGAAAAGAGACAAGGTCAGACTACTTGAAAGGCATGGGCACCATGCCCTGAGGTTGGAGAGTAACCTGAACTTTTTCATTTTTAAGTAGAGAAAGAGTCCAAACTGCTCTGCCAAGCCCGAAGAGTTGGCCAATGGCCTTGTTCTAAAATAATTGTCCTGACCTCCTTGAAGTGCGGTAGCTTTAAGACCCCGGCAGCTAGGAGTGAAACTTTGGGACACAATAGCAATGTGAATGGTGGGTTGAAAAGTTGGCAAAAGTGAGGCTGTGTGTACTATATTGAAATCTTCATAGCCATCCTTTAAAAATTATTATCTTTTTAGGATAAATGAAATCATTTTCTCTGGGTTATTGTTAATGATTTTATTGGTTTGTTTTTAAATTTATTGATTCATCTTTAACAGTTGCTCAGGCATACATCTCACACATCATGTCTTTTGTTACTTCAGCCACATTCACAAGAGTTGTACAACCGTTGCCATAATCAGTTCCAGGACATTTCTTCTTCTTTGTCCTGGTTGTTGTTAGCTCCCCATTGCCAGTCAGCCTTTCCTGCAAGGTCTCCTTGAATCGATTAGTTCAATTTTTGTCTCTACACTCTGGGTTCCATATACAGAAAAACATTCAAAATCAAGAATACAAACAAATGGCCCAACAACCATGACAGAATGAAACAGAGAAAAACTTCAATCAAAGACAAAGCAGAAAATACTGAACACTGGGGCCATTTGATATTGGGTCAATGACCAGGTGTCACATTTTGACTCAATGACAATTGCAGTGACCCACACTGTGATGCATTCTGTCTGGTAACAAAGCCTTTCCCATCCCTGGTGCACAAAGGGGACTCATCAAGGGATTCATTCAAATGGGCACCCTGCAAATGGGTTGTGGACGTTGACTATCATCCATAGCCTTCTCAAAATCAAGTGTTCTGAATTTAAGCTCTTATATGACCTCTTCCTCCAGCTTTGGGCTTCATTATTTTTAATTCCTGGATCCCACAAGCTGATGTGCGTCTGTGTGGATGTAGGCAGTATCTCACTTTGATGACTGTTTGTTCTAAGACAAGCCTTTCTGACCCCAGATGCTATTCTTTCTCTTAGCGTGGCACCATCTGCTTTCTTTATCATGTTTTGCTATAACCACCATATCTTCAGCGATCACTTCATGGGGGTAGGTAGTGAGAAGGGCCAGGTCAGAACTAATTGTTTTTAACATTAGGGCTATGATTAAGTGTGAACCCCAAATCCATTCATATATCTATGGTTTATGTATGTTCCCTTTTCACTTTAAAGTCTGTTATCATTTTGTTAAAAGATATTGTAAATTACCCCGATGGGGCGCAGTTCTATTGATGTTACCATTAATTTATCCAATGGAATAAAATTTAAAACATTGTCCACATGCATAAGACAGTTTTATAAACCAAAGTACATGGAGAGTTGACTTATACAGATGAACAATTTGGGGCCCTGAACACTATTTATACAACCACTGAGGGTTGGAGACAAGGAAAAGCTCTCACTAGGGCTCAATCACAAAGGCAGAACTATGTTTGCAGGGTTAAAAGATGTCATGAGAAGACGAAGAGATGATGAAAATAGCACACATTGCACACCCTTGAGGCAAGAATTCTGAACCAAAGTCCAGTGGCTTCTACATCCATATCCTCAGGGGTAGATGTCATCTTCTTACACTGGGGCCCTTCAGCCTTAGGCCCGTGGAGACATTTCAGTTCCTTTATCACACAGCTACCTGTGTGTTCAAGGGAGAGTCCAATTCACTTAGTGGGGGTTTCAGATTGGATCCTGGTGTAGTCTATGAAAGAATGTGGTGCACCTCGAACGGTCAGAATCTGAATTCCTGATTGTTTATAGTACACAGCCTGGGTCGTCAAGGGCTGAATGCAAGCCAGGTCAAAAGTGCCCTATTAAACACCTGATGTTGAGCTTCTTCTCCCATTGGTGACCTATATGCACAAGGTTGAGCATTTTCCCCAGTGAAATGCTGCCCTGACCAGTTTAATCATTGGCTGAAGAGCGGTTGCCTTCTTGGGGACCGACACACCTTCCACTTGCCTTGGGATTTTCAGTAAGTCTCACTAACCACTCTTGGAAGAGTGTCCATTAATTTGGATGACCCCAGAAGAATGTCACAGCTGTGGAAATGAACTTGACGGTTATCTTTCATAAGGTGGAGGCATATGGCTCATGAGATTTTGGCAAGTATACTGCCTCATTGCTTGGGAAACTGGAATAGAAGATTAGATGACTTCAGAGCAGAAGCCTGTCTCGTCTTGGTGTATATTTTTGTAGTAGTGGCCTCATCTAATACTTGCCTTTTCCAAAATGTATGCATAAGCAAATGTGATGATGAAAGCTGATGGTACCTGGTTATCAAAAGATAAAGCATCTGAGATCTTAAAGACTTGAAGATAAACAAGTGGCCATCTAGCTTAGAAGCAGCAAAGCCCACATGGAAGAAGCACACTAGTCTGTGTGATCATGAGGTATAGATGGGATTGAGTATCAGTCATCTAAGACCCAGAACAAAATCATATCCAAAGTGAATGGGGGGACGCATGGAGCAGACCGATTGTCTACCTGTAGACAATTGGACATCCCCTCACAGAGGGATCACAGGGAAGAGATGAGCAGGTCAAGGTACAATATAGCACTGATGAAACACACAACTTTCCTATAGTTCTTTGGTGCTCCCTTTACCTCACTTTCATGATCTCAATTCTACCTTATAAATTGGATTAAATCAGAGCATGCACACTGCTACAGATAAGAGTGAATCCAGGATAGATAAACCCTTCAGGACCAATAATTAGAATAGAGATATCAGGAGGATTGGGGGGAGGGGGGAAGAAAAGGGAAATCCAACATAAGGATCAATCTATAACCTCCTCCCTGTAGGGTGAACAATGAAAAAGTGTGTGAGGGGCGACAGGGGATGATGTAAGATAGGAAAATAGTAATCTATAATTTATCAAAGGTTTGTGAAGGATGGCAGGTGGGGGGAGGGATGGGGAATAAATGGGGAGTGCATATCAGGGGCTCACATGGGAAGAAAATGCTTTGAAAATAATGATGGCAACATATATGCAAATGTGCTTGACACACTGGATGCATGTGTGGATTATGATAAGAGATGCAAGAGCCCCCAATAAAAGTATTTGAAAAAAAACCTGTCTTTTTATGATTGACTAAAAGATAGATCAATGGTTTGAACCCACCAGCCTCTTGCACAGGAGAGCATGTGGCATTTGGCTCCCAGAGTGATTGACAGCCTGGGAAGCCCCGTGGGCAGTTTTCTACTGAATGCCGCTCATGAGTCAAAGTCAATTGGATTTATGTGTTTATTCATTAGCTTTTATAAATTGTATTTTCTAAAACAGTTTGCAATAGTATGCACACATATATGTTTGCAAGGTAGGGCCAGGGGACAGAAGTTTTTTTCTAGTTTGCATTTGGTGGTGATGGAGTGCCTGGGGTCAATTCTGATGCACCAATAAACCTAAAGGGTAAGTTGCCTAGTGGTTACATATTGGTCTACTAAGTGCAAGGTCGGCGGTTCAAAACCAGCATCTTCTCCACGGGCGAAAGACAGGCCTTTCTGCTTCCATAAAGAGTTCTGGTCTCAGGAACTCACCGTGGGTCATTCAGAGTGTCGCTATGAGTCAGAATCCACTCAGGGCCAGTGAATGTGGTTGTTGGTGTTTAATCTTCACTGGAGGCATAGTGAAGCACTCATGGGCTTGCTAACCACAAAGTCAGAAGTTTGAAAGTACTAGCCGCTCCTTTGAAAAAAGACAGACTTCCTAATCCCATAGAGATTTACAGTTGCAGAAACCGCCAGGGGCACCTCTATTCTGTCCTATAGAGTTTGTCTGTCACTACATGTCGGAACTGGCTCATTCGAGATCTTTATGGACGCCAATCGCTAGGTCTTTCTCTGCTGCTTCTACCACCACCCTTTCACCTTGCAGCAGCAGCCAGTGTGCCTCCAGCACTCCTTTGGGTAGGTATGAAAAATCAAGGTGAAATTCTGATGATACACTAATAATAGCTGTACCTGGGGCTATCTAAATGCCGAAGCCATCCTCATGCAGCCACCCTCTGCTTCTCTGAAGAGACTTCTCAGGTACTGTGTGTAAGGAGTGCACGCAGACAAACGCTTATTGGTGGTTTCATGGGCTGTGCCTGAGAGAGAATGGGGAATTGTTGCTTAAGGAGCACTCAGTTTCTGTTTGCCAGTGTAATTAACAACATTTGGAAATAGTCATGATGATGGTTGCAGTTAATGTCACTGAACTGTATGCTCAAAATGGCCAGAAAGGCCTTTTGCGTGAGTGTGTGTGTGTGTGTGTGTGTGTGCGTGCGTGCCATATACCAAAAAGATCACTACGAGTCAGAATGAACTCCATAGCAACAATATCACACATAAGAAATGGCAATCAGAGTATCCTTTTATGACTAGTGGATCCAGTTTCTACTAGTGCTCAGATGAGAGAATCTGAAAAACAAAACCAGACTGGACCCAGAGACTTGACTCAAGATGGCAGGCGTCTTGTGGCCAAAGCTCACTAGATTCTAAGATATGCCCTAGCTCATCACCAACAGGTATAACAGGCACGCAGACCTCTGGAAACCGGAAGAGAAGGCGAGCAGAATAGCATTCAAGCCGCCTGGGTCAGGCAGGAGAGGAGGAAACAGAAAAAAGGATCAGAGAAGATTGTGGCGTGGGCAGACGCAGTTAGAAGTTCCCCTTCCCAATAGTAAGATTTTTATTTTTGTTTCATTATTAATGTCTTCTGCTGATGCTGTGTGGTTGGGGAATAAGTTCTTTTGTTTGTTTGTTTGTTTGTTTTAGGACTTAAGGTTTTCTTGTAGCAGTTTCTTCAACATTCAAAAGGAAGCAGAGGTTCTCAACCTTCCTAATGCCCCGACCCTTTAATGCAGCTCCTCATGCTGGGATGATCCTCCACCATAAAGTTATTTTTGTTGCTACTTTGTCATGGTCATTTTGCTACTGTTATGAATCGTCACCTATCTGATATGCAGGACGTATTTCCATTGTTACAGATTGAACATAATGAAAGCACAGTGACGAATCACATATTGTGAAGTATTTATTTCTAATGCCAAAGAGATGAACTTTGGTCTCGGAGCATGGTGTGGCGTGGGTAACAGTCTAGGCTGGGTACTCTTTGTTGGGCGTATCTGCATGTGAGCGGACCTGCCTGGAGACAGATCAAAGAATGGTGTCTCAGTTCCTAAGACCATAAGAAATCGGTATTTTTCAATGGTCTGAGGCGACCCCTGTGAAAGGGTTGTTGGACCCCCCCAAAGGGGTCAAGACCCGCAGGTTGAGAACCGCTGAGTAACAGTCTTGGAAAAACCCACAGGGGCAGTTCTGCTCGGTCCTACAGGGTCAGTATGAGTTAGAATTGACTCTATGGCAGTGAAAGTGAGTGAGTGAATTCCAGTTTATTACCTGTACTAGTCAATCTGTACTCAAAATTTTAACAGTGCCACGACTTTGCTATATGTTTGATTGATAATAGATTTATAGGTGCATGGACCCCTGCTGGGAGCAGCCGAGGACTGTAGGACTGGCCCCACCACCAGGCATGACAGCCTCTCACTGCCCCACCGCACTGCAGAGGCCAGCCCTGGAGACACAGGGCAGGAACTGTGCCCAAGCTGATCCCCCACATGGGGGCAAAGCATGAAGGGAGTGCAATAGAGCAGCAAGAGGAGCAATGCAACGAAGTCCCAGAGGAACCCCCCAAAGATAGCTCAGACTAGGAGGGCAGGGTTTGGCAGCTCATCATATTCTATTGGAAAACATGAATAAGGGTCAGCAAATAGACCTGGAACTATTTATAGGCCTTCCCCCACCCCCCGTTTTTTCTCCCCCATGTCTAACTATAGAAGATAGACAAGATAAACAATCTTAAGGAGAAAATAATGGGCCCGAAGGTTCTGAGGGGGTGCAATATAACATCAAGGAACATTCCTCTAGTTCTTGAATGCTTTTCCCACCCACTATCATGACCGCGCTTCTACCTCACAATCCGGCTAGACCAGGCAATGTACATGGCTACAGATAAGTGCTTTAGACACGTGGAATCCAGGATAGATCAAGCCCTCAGGAACAATAATGGGAGTCGTGACACCATGAGGATAGGGGGAGGAAGAGAGAACCAACAGCAGTGACCAGCATTGCTCACTCACAAACACACACGAAATGGGGGTGAAGGTAGACGGGACGATTTAAGATATGAACATAATTTATATTTTATCAAGGGTTCGTGAGGGTGATGGGCGAGGGAGAGTGAGGGGGAAAAGAGGAGCTGATATCAATGGCTTAAGTAGAAAGAAATTGTTTTGAAATGATGATGGCAACATATGTACAAATATACTTGATATAACTGAGGTAAGGATTGTTATAAGACCTGTAAGAGCCCCAAATAAATGATTTATTAAAAAAATTGTGACGAATGTGTTTGACACAATGGGTGTATATATGGATAGTGATAGGAGTTGTAAGAGCCCCCAATAAAATGATTTTTTAAAATTATATTGCTACAATTGTGTATTTAGAAAATTTAGACCGTGTGAAACACTCATGTTTCCTTCCTTTTTCAACATCTTTTATAGAAAGAGATTGTATCATATGAAAATTATCTTTATCTTTTTTTTTTTTAAAGGTTTCTGCCTTGAATGCTATTTTCTGTTAGGTAATACTGTTTGTTTGATAAATTTTTGTGACCTTTATTTTTAATGTGTCTGAGTCTTTTGCATTAATTATGCCTTAATCTCATCTCTTGCTTTATTTTTGCTATGCTTTTTTGTATTTTTTGCTATGAAATATGTTCATTCTTCCCTTCTCTCCTTCCTTTTCCCTTTTCTCTCATTCTATGTATATTATAGTTTCTTCCTCTGTGGTTTTAGAGGGCATGCATCCTCATCTTCTTAATTCGAGCATGTCATATAGATCTTTTAACAGTATACTGTTAACAAAGTGATTATGTGTTTTCATAAGCAACATTGTCACTCTGAACACATTATTCTCCATGGTGTTTTTTTTTTGGGGGGGGGAGGGCATCACTGCTCTCTGGTGGTGGGAGTAGAAGGCCCAGCCCCACTGCTGGAATTGAACCTCCGTCCCAGTGGGCCGCAGTCCCGCGCACAACCACTACGCCACCGGGGCTCAGCCCCATGGTTTGTTTGTTTTTTAAAGAAAAAAAGCCTATCCATTTTTCCTCTCCTACATTTTTATTATAAAATGGAACCAGAGGATTAGATCGAACCCTCTTTCATTATAGTTATACTTCACATATATTTACATATGCGTGATTATCACATTTATTCTTTTTTATATATATCAAATTTTATTAGTGGTTACTAGGGTCTCTAGTATATAGAAATTGGGGGTGGAGGGTAGGGGCATGGAAAAACTACATGGATCATGGAATGTTAGCTTATAAACAGATTCTTGTAATTGTTGTCAATAAGGCTTTTAATCCTGTCAATAACTGAACAGGCAAAAGTGGTGTGATAGCTATACAAGGGCGCTTCAAGGGTTTGTGGGAAACTTCCATTATTTTCCAATCTATTTGCTGTCACCACTGGGGCTATTTCTTGCTGCTGATTTGTTTGATGGACTGTTCTTACACCTGCATGGCCAGGCGCAGGGCCTGCGTGAAACCTTGCAGGGCTGAGAGGTACTTGGAAAGGTTAGCGAGGCTGGTTTCTGCTTTGTTCTCCACGGTCTCCAGGTCATAGACAAGCTGCGTAAGTCAGGCTGGCCCTTGCTTTGAGCTGAAGAGGTGCGACCGAGTAGTCTCAGGCAGAAGACACCACTGGAGATGCCGGGCTCTTCTCTGGCATCAGGCTTCCATATATATTCTTTTGCAAAGTGTTTTCACTTTTATATTAGATTTTGTTGACTGTTTCCTCAAATAAAGGAGAAGCTCTAAGAGTTTCAAGATCATTAACTAATTCTAGGTGTAGGCAATTGGGTTGTATGATGTGAATATTTTTAATTTATTGCAACTCGCTCTGTCATCTGGAATGTCTATCTTAGCAAATACTTCACATGCACATGAAAATAAGGTATATTCTGCAGTTGATGGGTAGAGTTTTCCACAATAATTAAATCAAACGAGTTTTCAGTGTTCAAATATTCTTTGCTGATTTTGGTCTGCTCGTTCTATTAATTATGGAGAGAGAGGTATTGAAATCTCTGGCTATACTTGTGAACTTGTCGACAGCAAATTGTCATTCTTTAAGTTTTTGCTTTATGTCCTTTGAAGCAATGAGATTAAGGGGACCTACACTTGGGATTGTTGTGTCTTCTAGTCTTGTGATGAAGGGCCCATGGTTGGGTAGTGGGATAAGCATTGCACCGCAAACTTTGAGGTTGGTGATTCAAACCCAGCAGCTGCTCTGCAGGAGAAAAACGAGACTATTTGCTTTGTAAAGATTTACAGTCTCAAGTTCTAGGCAGCAGTTCTCCCATGTCCTGCAGAGCTGCTATGACACTATGGGGGGTATTTTTGAGGGGAGGGGCATTGGCTCATCATTAGGAAGTGACCCTCTTTGTTCTTGATAGCACTCTGTGTTCTACAATCTGTTTTGCTTCATATCGCTATGGTTCTATAACTCCCTTCTCATTCCTGTTACCATGGTGCAGATCTCTCTGTCTCTTCCTTTTAACTTTATTGAACCTACCAGTTATTCCACGGAAGCCAAAATGTGACAATCCACTTCTTCACGGATTGACATCCTGGGAAGTTCCAAGGAACAAGTCCATTCTATTCTTTAAGTTACTTAAGTTGGAATGCCTGGAAATGGGCTGTTTAGGGTGGTTACCTTTAGCCTAGATGTAACTCTATATGTAAAGTAAATTTTTGTAAGTAGTATATATTTGTGTCTTAGCTTTTTTTTTTATCCAGTCTGACAAATTCTGACTTTTGGGATGTTTAGAGCCTCTCCATTTAATGTTATCGTGGGGATGGTTGGCTTTAAATCTATCATTTTGTCACGTGTTTTCTAGATGTCTCTGTTATTCTTTCTACCCACCCCTTCTTCCTCTTCTTTTGGCTTTCTTTTGGACTACTTGGGGTGTTTGGGGATTCCCTTCTCATCTCTGTCATTGCCCTTGTGCTTCTGGTAACTGGTTTTGGATTTATAGCACCAAATATAATATTGTGTTACTTCTGTCTTATGACAACATATTTACATTTACTTTCTCTCAAACTTTGTGCTAATAATTTTATACAATTTAGTTCCATATACGTTAGAATTCACAACTACATTTTTTGCCTCAAAATTACTTTTCTAAAAATGGCTGATTTTCTTTAATATATATATTTTATGAAAGAACTGCTAGAATACTTCCTTAGCATACATATTACAGACATAACAAATGTTACTCATATCTGTAGAGTGATAAAATCAAGCCTCAAGTGGTGTTTTATTTTATTTTACAGTATTATTGAAGAATAATTTCATACTATAAATTCAGCAGTTGAAGTATATACTTCAATTACTGTTTATAAAGTTTTACAATTAGGCAAACATCCATCTACTTTTAGAACTTTCTAATCAGTCCAGAAATGAGTTTTTCTTGAGTCCATCTTCTGTTAATTTCTACCTTTGCTCTCCACCAAGGACAACACTCTCATCTACTCTACCTATAAATTTTAATTATCTGGACATTTCCCACTCTTCATGTAACTCTATTTGCTTTTTTATTTCACTCAGCCTAATGCTTTGTACCATGCGCCATTATTTCAGAATACTTTTTGTTGCTGAATAATATTTTATTGCATGATACACCATATTTTGTTGTTGTACTCACCAGTAGATGGCTTCCAACTTGGTAGTATTATGAATAATACTGCTATGATTATTTGTGTACAATTATTTATGCAAATATGTCCTAATTTTTCTTGAGTAGTTTCCTAGGCGTATAATCTCTGATAAAATTTGTTAAAGTAACGGTTAATTTTCTCTTTTTTCTTTACAAGTACACCAATAGATTATTTTCATCAAACATGACTGGCCTTCCTCTTTCTCTTCATGACCTTTTGGTTTTAAATGGTGCATTAGGCTGTGTTCTCTAGACAGCGAAAGTCAGTGATGCTGATATGTGCATATACAGAATGAAAATGGTTCACACGTTTCTAGAAGGGGTCAAGCCCAAGATCAAGCAGGTAACCAAAGTATGGGCCAGATGTTAGATTGGACTCTTTTCTTGATTTGTGTAGCTAGGAAGCTGATGACTTCAAGATTGGCAGGAAGGCAACAGGCTTGAATTCAAGGTCGGCAAGGGTCGGTAAGGGGAGATCACTGAGGACTCCTTAGGCTAGAATAGGCAGGAAATATGGCAAACCATCAATTCCAGTCCAAAGAATCGGTGGTCACTGAGGCAGATTCTGGATCCAGACCCAGTAAGAAGTAAATGAGTTTTTCTATAGGATCGACTTATGTAGAACATGGACCACACCCCCCAAGGAAATCTCTTTTCAATTACAGCAAGCTGTGAGCTGGGTAAGAGGGTTGCTCTCCACCTTCATCTTACAACTGCTTGAAGGCTTACAGCAGATCCCATCAGGGACTTGATTGCATTTTTGTTATGTCACATTGTAGAGGACTACTAGGTCCCAACTGCCAAAACACTGAGAATCCGAGGCAAGCCAAGTTGACACAAAACCCAACCTCTACACATATGCCCATTATCACTTTAATTCAGACTCTTTGGAATGTAGGAGCCCAACATTTTCTGTTTCTATGGAGCATAGAGCATAAAATTAACTATTTGGAAGCATATACTTTAGTGACTGTTAGTTTTACTCACTGCTATGTCACCATCACTACTACCTAATTCCAGAACATTTTCATCAATTAAAATAGAAACCCCAGGCCTGTTAGCAATCTCCCTTCCCTTCCCCAATTCTCTGGCAATTAATCTGCTTTTGTAATGCTAGTTTTTGTCTATTCTGGGCACTTCCTGTAAGTGGAACTATTCAATAGGTAACATTTATGCCCTTTTCTCTTAGAATAATATCTTAGACTTTTAAAAGAAACAATCTACACTGTTTTGCAGCCTCGGTAGCAGTATATAATAGTTCTAGTTTATTTGCATAGTGTTCTAATTGTGACCTTTCTTGTCAGCATCATCAGATTGAACCAGAAAAGACATGCCTCATTCAGAAGCCAGCACTCTCCCCCTCTGACTTGGGTCAACATGCCAGGGAGCATGAGTGAGATGCTGGGGGTGGGGAGTCTTATTAGTCTAACCTTGCATGGATGGAAAATTTGCTCTGTGTTTTTTGGTGAGGCAGGAACACCGCCATCTCATTTCCTTATGCTGTTTCCCTTGGCCTTTAGGAAAGCCTCTTCCCATGTTCCAGGACTGGAGTGAAGTAAGGACATGAATAGGACACTGACTGATTTCAAAATATTTTGAAGGCAACATGAAGTGACATCAAACCACACCAGGGCCCTTTTTCTCTGCTTTCTCTTGGGAAAAATAAAAGGGTGCCTTCCAATGACGTGTGTAGAAGTGATTTTGTGATTTAGGTGTGTACATAAGCTTGCTTGAGCAGGGGGAAACTTGTAGTGCTGATGACCACAGCTCATCTCTGTTCCTTGGCTGTGAAAGGGTCAGTCTTAATTGGACTTCTTAGGAGAATTGAACAGCCTGAGGGTACAAGCAGAACTCTTGCATGAATAGCCAGCTCTTGATTGGTAGGCTGGTTTCATCAGGCCCCTTGGAGATGATCTCACTTGGTGTCACGGCTCCTAAAGTAACTAGGTAACAAGTGGTATGTTAGGGAACTTTGAAAGGTTTGTGTGGAAATGGATTGAAAAAGATTTAATATTTACGTAAACTTTATTTTCTAACATCAGTTCAATCAAGCTCCAGTAAAGATAATTGTGTAATCTTGATACCAACCATTTTAGTCCACTTTTAAAGGACTGAGTGTCCTGGGAACTTGTCTGTATCGGCAGTCTTTCTGTAGTATTAACCGAAGAAAACTGGTACCTTTAATGATATTTTAAGTTTAGGAAACAAAAAGTCAGAGAGAACCAAATTATGAGATGCACATGCCGAATGATTTCCCATCCGAATTCTCTCAAGTTCCTTGTTTGATGAGTGGAATGAGCAGGGACATTGTCGTGGAGGAGTAGGACTTACTGGGCATTGTATTGCTGGGCATTAACTGAATAATACTGCTAAGAATGTGAGCATTCCGCTGCTCCTACTCCAATGACAGCTCATCCTTATACCCAGGGAGGTGGTGCAAAAACTGACCAATCCCCTCTATTAGTACACATGCCCTATTTGCATACTCTCACCCAATCATTTGGTGGGCGTTACAGAGACCTGGGTTGAAGAGTCAAATTAAGAAATTTCACTCCACCGTAAATGCTTTGTCTAACTCTCTCAAAACACTTTCATAGTAAACAAATATTCGTGATCTTTGGCCCTCCAGAAAATCAACAAGTAACATGTCTTTAGTATGTGTTTTCCAATCCTCCCTCCCCTCCCCAATCCACCCACCCTCCCACTGCTATGATGATCTCTGCTCTCAATTCACTCACTTATCCTTTGACAAGACCACTTCGAACTCTTGGTAGCCGTTGCTTCGATTGTGCTTTTGTTTTCAGGATTGTAAAATAAAGCCACGTTTAATTTCCTGTTACAAGCATTTCCAAGAAATGCTTTAGGATCTTGAGTCACTTGTTTAAAATGTCCTTTGGAAGCTCTTCCCTTGTCTGCAGCCAATCTGAGGGTAACCCCGTGGATACCCCTTAAACGGAAAGTCTGTTCTATCTCGTTTTTCTCAGTCAGAATTGTGTGAGCTTCACCTTCCTGACACAATCACTGACGACAAAGTGGGTGCATAAGAAAATGTGGTGAAGAAAGCGGATGGTGCCCGTCTATCAAAAGAGAAAACGTTCAAGGTCTTAAAGGCTTGACGATAAACAAGCGGCCTTCCAGCTGAGAAGTAACAGTGTCCACATGGAAGAAGCACACCAGCCTGTGTGATCATGATGTGTCAATGGGATCAGGTATCAGGCAACAAAGAACAAAAAAAAATCATATCAATGTGAATGAGGGGGTGTGCAGTGTGGAGACTCAAAGCCCAACTGTGAGCAACTGAACATCCCCTTATAGAAGGGTTGCAGGGAGGCTATGAGCCAGTCAGGGTGTAGTATAGCACTGATGACACATACAACTTTCCTCTAGTTCTTCAATGCTTCCTTCTCCCCACCATCATGATCCCAATTCTACCTTGCAGATCCAGCTAGACCAGAGGATATACACTGGTGCAGATAGGAACTGGAGACACAGGGAATCCAGGACAGATGAACCCTTCAGGACCAATAATTAGAGTAGTGATACCAGGAGGGTAAGGGAAAGGTTGGGGAGGAAGGGGGAACCGACCACAATAATCTATATGTGCCCTCCTCCCAGGGGGATAGACAATAGAAAGGTGAACAAAAGGAGACATAAGTCAGTGTGAGACATGAAAAAACAATAATAATTTTTAAAATAATAATAATGTATACATTATAAGTGGCTTGTGAGGTAGGGGAAAAATGAGAAGCTGATACCAAGGTCTCAAGTAGAAAGAAAATATTTTGAAAGTGATGGCAATCAATGTACAAATGTGCTTTACACAATAGATGGATATCTGGATTGTGATAAAAAAAAACTGTAAGAGCCCCCAATATAATGATTTAAAAACATTGTGAGCTAACCCAATTGAGCCTGGATGGTGATGTCCAGTAAACATTGGACTCTCAAACCCTCTAGTCGCTCTATGGTGCTGAGAAAACCAAGCCCTTACACTGACACAGGTCCAATGAGTGCAATTGTACGGTTAGAATATAAGCATAAGTGTGACAGGCAGGGTAAGAACTAGGTGTGTACATGTAATAGAAAGGGGAGGAACTAGGGGTATACATGTGAGGAGATAGGCGAACCCTGGATTCAATATGGCAGCCTAACCGAGGTCAGTCACCTTGAGTGGGCTTGACCTCCTTAGGCTCTCCTTCAGAGCGACAGTCTGTTATCCTTATCAGAAGGGAGTGGGTGCTACTTAGCGGGGGACAGACTATACGCACAGTCTGATTGCTTTACAAGGCTGATAGTGTTAAGGGAGAATAACCTCTGACCTACTTTCTTTGACCTCCAAGTGTAGATAGTCCTTTGCCATGTGTGGCAAGGAGTTAGATTTGGCATATATTTGGGGGAGACAACTTGGGAGAAATTCCACACTACGGAAGAAAGAAGCGACTGTTACATAGCTTAGCATAGGGTCTGGGACATTCATTATGCATGCTCAGAGGTTGAAGCTTCCATCCAGGAAGAGGTGGTACACGTAGGCTGGCTTTGCACCTGGATTGGACCAACTAAGCCAAGTGAATTTGATTCAGCCAATGGGATCACAGTATTGTTGATCACGTCTCCCATTGGGGCCCCT
Source organism: Nesogale talazaci (assembly GCA_004026705.1). Lineage (NCBI taxonomy): Eukaryota > Metazoa > Chordata > Mammalia > Afrosoricida > Tenrecidae > Nesogale > Nesogale talazaci. Next base: position 16,266 of record PVJH01003629.1, on the reverse strand, counting down.
GAAAAGTCAAGAGTTTTTGCTCTGGCAGCTCTCTTTCCCAGCAGCTGCTACACAATGAAGCACAGCCGAGCTGTGGCCCCACAACCGTGCCAAGGACGGTCTGCTTTGTGTTCCACTTACTGTGTAGACTTGAAACTTCTTCTAACTTTCCTAAAACTCACTTGGATCACACAGCAGGCCTCAGCGTGAATTCTTTCTCAAGTAAAGCCCAGGATCGAGGTCTACCTCTCCCACAAGAGATTGCTGCCGGTGACTCAGAGAGCCAGCTCCAGATTTTTTCCCGGAGCAAACCCTCACATCCTGGTCTCATGGGTTTTCAGGCACCTTCTGGACTCCTTTTCACCACACCACCCTCGGGAGACGGTGTGTAGCCAGGCTGAACTCCTCCTGCCAAAACACTGCAACCGACTCACAGGGACACTAACGATGGATTGCCTCAGACCATCCTTTAGCATCTGCCTTCTCGCTCATTCTTCCTGGTACACGGGACTTGATATCTGCCGTTGTGTGTCTGCTTTCCCAGGAGCATACACGCCTTCACCAGTGCTGATTTCTGGAGGGTGAGGAGGGGGGTGTTGGGATGCTGCTGAATGCAGGGTTGAAGCTTTTTTAAAGCCTCAGTGCCCTGCTTTGTGTTCTGGCCAGCTAGATGGCTGGGTGTGCCCAAGTAAGCTGTTGGTTTCTGCAGGACTTTGGCTCTGGTGGTTGACCCCCTGTTGACTTTTGGTTAGGCCCGCTAGCTGCCGTCGCCATGGAAGGATGGGGAATTAGGCAGAGATGCTGCATGTTAGAGCATTGTTCCTTTTGAGGAGCAGTAAAGACCTTTGTTCCCAGTGCACCCAGGATGCTCTAAGGGACCCTGAACTTAGGGGCAACTATTCCCTAGCCCTGAACTTGCTGATGCTCTCCCCATAGGCGAGGCAGCTGGAGATGGTTCCCAGGCAATCTACAGCTCTTTCACTCAAATTGAACTCAAGCAAATTAAAAATGACGTGGGCAGTTATCCTCACAAACCCGAATAGTACATAGACTGCTTTCAGCACCTCACCCTAGTCTGTGATTTAACCTGGAAGGAGGTACTGGCCATACCGGGACAGACTATGGCAGACTTTGAGAGAGAACAAAGGGCTCAAAGGTGCTAGGAACTTTACAGAGGCGTTACATTGATGAATGAAAAAGTACCCAGTAGGGGAAACAGCTGTACCCTCCACTGACCCTGCTCGGAATCACAAGGAGCCTCAGGAAAAGTGGGCATGGGAACATTTCAGGTGTGCATCACAAGCAGACTAATGTCAGGTAGGCAAAAGGCCGTTAATTATGCCAAAGTGATGATGATTCATCAGGGACCTAAAAGAGGCCCTGAAAAATCATACTGCTGTAGATATAGACTCCTACGATGGGCAAGTCTTAATCAGGGAAGTCCTGACATTCACAAACTAGTGCCCAGACCTAAAGGAGCAACTCTAGAAGAGATGGTTGTTTGTGCTAATACAACCTTTTACACTAGGGAGCAGGAGGGTGAGGTTCAGGCTTGGGGGACGGGGGGGGAGGAAGGACATCAGCCATGCACAGGTCTTGGCTTCACTAACTATCTGATGCCCATCAACTACCTCCCAGGTTTCTCAGACCTTTGAACCAGGTACCAAGTGCTACATTTGCCGCAGTGGGGTCATTGGGCTAGAAACTGCCCTAACCTGAACAAGCCTCCTTGAGCGTCATGTGCCCACTGGGCTGTCCCTTGTCCTAAGGTCCCAAACCGGAGGAGTGGTGCCCACAGGCCAACATGTAGCTGCTAATGAAGGGTTGAAGGTGCCCGGTCCAGACAGCCCAGCAGCAGGAGATAAGTGTCACTGGTTTTGAGTCTAGGGTGAGTATTGACATGATAGGTGGGTCAGCAAGTTTCCTTTTAGATACTGGGGCCACATATTCTGTCCTTACCTCCTTCCCCGGATTCCTGGTGTCCTACAGCTGCTCCATTCTGGGAGTCTCAGGAAAGCCTGTTGTTAGACATTTTACCGACCCCCTCACGTGACTTTGGAATAATTTCTATTTTTCTCATAGCTTTCTAGTAGTCCCTGAATGTCCAGCTCCTCTCCTAGGCTGAGATATATTGTTTAAGCTACATGTCTGGATTGTCATCGGGCCTCAACTTTGTCCCTCTCCAGCTTTCCAAATGCTCCTCACAGTGGAGGAACTGCAGATTCCCCCTCAGGAACTGTAGGAATGAGCCTTACCCCTGTTAGTCTGAAGATCTTTATTTCCTGTGATACTAACCTAACTCCAAGGGCCCTGCCACCTCACAACCGTACCCTTGTCTCACTTCAACTATTCACCTGTTTGTCCGTTTGTTTGTCTTTCCAGAAGCTCTCAGGGTTCCAAGGCCTCTGAACCAATGTGCCAGCTCCTGGACCACCCTAACCTTATCCATCCTGGTCCCTGAATGGACAACCCTTTCCAACCTAGTAGGATGGGTGTGGACCCAAAGCTCCACTTTGCCCCCTTTGTCAGCAGGAAGTAGCTAAAGATGTCGTTGTCCAGTACCCAAAAGACTTGGATCCATAACACTTCAGGGGGGAAATGTGAGGTAGTCTATCATAGAGATTGGGGTGTCTATTACACATCCTCAGAGGTCCAAGCTTCCAGCCAGGCAGGGGTGGTACACTTAGGTGGACATTGCACCTGGATTGCTTCATCTAAGCCAGGTGAATTTGAGTCAGCCAATGGGGTGTTGTCAACCACGCTTCCCTGTGGAGGAATTAAAAAGGCCAGAGGTTTTGCCCTGGCGCTCTCTTTCTCAGTGACTGCTACACAATGTAGCACAGTGGGGCTGCAGCCCCAGGGTGACCAAGCCACAGTCCCACAATGGTACTGAGGACTGTCTGGCTTGTGTTCCATTTACTGTATAAACCTGAAGCTGCTTCTGACTTCTGTAAAACTCACTCGGATCACAAACCAGGCTTCGGCATGAATTCTTTCTCGCTTGAAACCAAGCACCGAGGTCTATCTCTTCTATGAGAGATCTAACAATGCTATCTACTCCTGCGAATAGTCACAGTCTCAGAAGCTGCATGGGTTCCATGAGTCTGAATCCACTCAGGGGCAGTGGTTCTGTTTGAGTTGTATGGTGTTGGCTAGTGTTTCTACTGTCCATTGTTGGCCTTCTTCAATGAGGGTGCACTCAAGCTGATTTTTTTTCCCTCAAAAATTGATGCAGCTAGTCTGCTGCTATGGGCTTCATTTTCAACATCATCTCCTTTCTCTTCTTACAACAAGTTATCCATGTGTAAATCACTGGTTTCTTTAGGACAGTGTCTCCAGAAACTTTTCATAAAACATCAAGGATTTCACAAGTCTTCCGCTCAAGTTTCACCATTAATTTGATGTTTGTTCTTGCTTCAATTTTCACAGAATTCATGTTGTTCAGATATAGGGCTCTTTCCAAACACACGTCTTATGCTTCTGAATGCTTCAAACTAGATCCTGTTAACACATTGCGGATGGATCCTGAGTTTATCCGGTCTTGAATGTGTTAACTTGCAGATGGGTTTTGGATCTCTACTACTTCCCCATCCCTTCACATTGATTTAGTTGCTTGATTTTTAATTTCTTGATTTTAAAATATCCACTTTTTAAAATGTTAAGATATGTTTTAGGGCTGAGCCCCGGTGGCGTAAGTGGTTGAGTGTGGGACTGCGGCCCGCGGGCTTGACGGTTCAAATCCAGCGGCGGCTCTCAGGAGCAGCACTGGGTGGCTCCCACGACCACCAGAGGGCAGTAATGCCCCGCCCAAAGAAACAAAAAAAATTAAATAAAAAAAGATATGTTTTAATAGTTAAAGTTAAAAAACCAAACTTCCTCACTGCCCTCGAGTCAATTCTGATCATGGTGATCTTAGCAGGCAGAACAGAACTGCTGCTGTGGGTTTCGGAGACTATAATTTTTGGGGCAGTGGAAAGCCTCCTCTTTTCCCCATGAGGTTTCACGCTGCTGATCTTCTGCTGAGTAGTGCAATGTGTAATCACGACACCACCAGGGCATGATATTATTTTCCATCACATTTTTTAAACCCTGGGACTTAAAGAGAAAACCTTACAAGCAAAAAGGAAAAAGGGTGTTCAACTTATGGGTTGTTAAAAGAAAATCAAACGCAAACAAAGAAAATGTGACATTTTTAAATAAATCATTTTGAGAGGCTCTTACAGCTCTTTTGACAACCCATAGAACAATCGTATCCAGCACATCTGTACGTGTGCTGCCTTCGCTCTTCTCCGGACATTTACTTTCTATTGAGCCCTTGCTATGATCTCCCGGGAGGAGCGAGCCTAGAGGACATGGCTACTTGTGCTGTCTCCCTTCACTCATATTTCTCTCGTTCGGCCCCTGGAAGGGAGGTGGCGGTGCTATAAGTCGATCATTGCCACTGGTTCCCTCTTTCTCCTCCCACCGTCCCCCAACCCTCATGGAATTGCCACTCCCATTATCGTTCCCCAGGGGGTTACAAAATTCATGTAGTCAACCTTCTGCTCTGGACCCGAGAGCAATGGGTAGGAAGTGTTGGGTGTCAAAGAGAACAATCATCTGTGATTCAGGAGCCTAGTGATGTGTGTGTGTGTGTGTGTGTGTGTGTGTGTGTGTGTGTGATTTTTCCAACCTGCTTGGTTAGTAACCGTTGCAACATTTGGATGTTTCTTTCTGGGAAATAATCTAACTTCCATCTTTTAAAAATTGTTATCTCCTTCCCTGAAGTATTCTGCAGACTTGGGTGGAAAGAACAATTTAAAAATACACTCAATATCTCAGTGCAAATAACTCTTTACATGAAATTATGTGTTTAATTGGAAGCATTTTCACCACCACAAGTGTAAGCATATTGAATGAGAAAGGGCTCAGATGGAACTGGATGCTAAAATATTTTCAAAAAGTACATTTTGAAGACTTTTTATGGTAGAACATAGTATTGATTTAGTATCTTATGTTAGCATATACTTGATCCCCAAAGCCAACTAAATATAATATTTTAAAGTTACAATCTAGAGGAATTTTTTTAAGGTGTCATCAAGTTGGTTCCTATTCTAGCAAACCTGTGTGCAACAATAAAACACTCCCTGTCAGGGCTGAGCCCCGGTGGCGTAAGTGGTTGAGTGCGGGACTGCAGCCCATGGGCTTGGTGGTTCAAATCCAGCAGCAGCTCTCAGAAGTGGCACTGGGTAGCACTCATGACCACCAGAAGCAGTGATGCCCCCCGCCCCCCCAAAAAAAGCTCCCTGTCCTGCTGTGCCATTTGTTCAGTGACAGAAACAGAATGAAGACCAACAGGAGTTTTGCCCACACCTAGTATGAAAATTGTCAAGGAGTGTATTTAAGTGAAAGAGTCCCTGGTGACACGGTGACTTTAGCATGTTGAGCTAAATGAGAGGCTGTTAGTTTGAACCTACTGGTTGCTCTGCGGGAAGAAGTTGAGGCAAGATGTCTGTAAAGATTTCCAGCAGTAGAAACTCAACTCTGTCTTACAGAGTCAAAATAAGTTGAAATCAACTTGGCAGTAGTAGGTTTGGGATGGTTTGTTGTTATTATTCTGGTTTCCATTTAAATAAATTGAAAAATCTATCATGAATAAAATGTTACTCCAAATAAAATAATATAAAGTTAAATTTGCTCTTTACTGTTTTCCATGCAAAACTGATGCCTTCTTTAATTTTTAAGAAGTGGGGGAAATAATGTCTTTGGATAATTCATAGGTTATATTAAGTAAAAAATTTTATAACCCATAATCTTTATTGTTGATTGTTCTTTATTATTTTATTTTCTCAACAGTTTTCTTGGTGCCTAATTTGCATATCATGTAATTCAATAGTTTAATCATTAAGGAACATTGTACAATCACCACTTAGAGCATTCCCCACCCCACCCTCACATGGTGAAATCGTCTTTAAAACAACCTGTGCAGTCACAATCAGTTCTAGTGCGTTCTCCCCCTCCTGCCTTCACTGTTTACTCCCCAAAGCCTCCACCCCTCCCTGCCACCCACCCCTCCACCCTGTGCTTTTTAGCATTATATTGTTCTAAAAAATATACTCTTTGGTTGAGCCCCGGTGGCATAGTGGTTGTGGGCGGGAGTGCGGCCCACTGGGTTGGCGGTTCAAATCCAGCAGCAGCTCTGCAGGAGCAAGGCTGGGCCTCCTACTCCCACCACCAGAGGGCAATGATGCTTGCTCCCAAAAAAGATATATTTTTTTAACTGAAAATCATTGTTTATTATGAATCTATGGAAGTGATTAGTGCAGGGTTGATATTCAGCTTCTGCACCAGGGTACAGCTGTAAGGCTTATTAAAAGATTAACGTCTCTCCTTTTTAGTTAACCACCCCCCAAGCTGGTGGCCCCTCCTTCCCTGTCCTCCAGCTCGTGCTCCCAGAACCCTGCTTTTCCTCAGGAGGATCTCTGATCATCGGGGGGAAGTTAAGACTTGACACAGCGCATGCTCTCCTGGTGCCTGCTCTGGACGGAGTAAGGGCTCAGCTTTGATTTTTCTGGGATCTCCGCCCCATTGCTAAGTATTTGACTTCCACTGCTCATTGTCCTTGCTATCTCTATTAGTTGCCACTGATTAGCTTATTAGAAAGAAGAAATGTAAGAGTGTTTTCCAGATTACAAACTTTCAGTCTTCATGATCCATGTCTTTATTTCTTGAATTTCTGAAGTGACGGTTGTTGTTGATTTTGTTGTTGCTGTAGATGATGTTGCTAATGTTGTGGTTGTTGATGGTTTTCTTGTTGTTGTATTTAAAATATTATTAGAGCATCTATTATTATTTGTGTTAGCTTGGGCAGAGAAACAAATTCATAGACATGCAAGAAAGAGGTTTATATACAAGAACAATTGGATATTGAGAAAAGGTCTCAGCCCAGTCCAGATCAAGTCCATAAGTCCAATATTAGCCCATATGTCTAATACCAATCTATAAGTCCTCTTCAGACTCATGAAATACATGCACTGAATGAAGGAAGATCACAGAGTCTTTTGGATCCAGTGGTGGCAGAAGCATATCAGTGTCGGCAGGGGTCTCCACATGATTCCTCCAGTTCCAGGGCTATCAGCGTCATGACATCTATCTTGTCAGTAGTGTGTCTCTCAGAGAGTGAGCAAAGAGAGAGAGGTGCCTCCCATCTCCAAGGAGGAAAATACAACAGTTCCCAGAATCCTCAGGAGGACCTCATGCCCATACTGAGGTCTCATCGACTATCTCCAGATTGACAGGCTAGACTCCACCCCTGCACTCTTCATCCTCAAATTGACACCCGATTATGTAACTACCGCATTGTTATCAATCCCTTCTTGATGCTTTGCTTGGTTCATTTTGTTATCATTTTCCCTCATTTGCTTGCCAACAACCAAATCCACTGCCATCGAGTCGATTCTGAATCACAGGGACACAGGGACACTCACAGTGACACACACAGTGACACTCACAGGAACTTTGGAGAGCAAGTACTTAACAATTGTGCCAACAGGGCACTTTTTTTTTTACTCAAGCTACATTTCCCCTTCCCTAAATATCTATGTCCAATAGATTTATATGCTTATGATAGAAAGATAAATATTTACCTACTTTACTTTGTTTTCTATATAAGAATTATTTTGAACAAAATGTGTTTGTTCTTTTTATTATTTTTGAGGTGTTCAATTTGTTACTTGCTATTTTATGTCTATGCCATTTGAATATTTTAGAATTTTTGAATTCAAATATTTGAATATTTGAATATTTTAGAATTTATTAGTGTTTTATGTTCCTATTACATGGTTCATTTTCTTTTTTTCATGGTTCATTTTCTAAGCATTCCATGGGTGTTTGAATAGATAGTGAATTCCCTGCTACAAAGAACAGGTTCCTATGTAGACAGTGGACACCAACTTAAGGTGAAGAAGAAATATATTTTCCCTTAATTTCTACTTCAGGGTACTAAGTTTTGTTCTCTGAGGGTGGTGGAAGGACTCTCATATTCTTTAGGGAGCTGGGATGATCTTGTCGCCCGGTATTCAATCTTCATGATCTAGGTATTTATCTTTGGACTTTCTGGAGTTCTTATTAGATATCTTCAAGCCAGCCAGATCTGAGCGTGTTCACAGAGACCTTCAGTGTCTACCGGGTACCAGGTTGGCACAAACTCCTGTCGAGTCATTCCTTTGTCCTCCTTCCATGTCCTGTACGTCGCTATCAGGTCTGTGCTAAGCCTGAGGGTCACAGACTTCTTTTGTTGTTCCCTGCTGTTCTGTACACACAATTGTCAGTGAGACTCTACTTCACCTCTCAAAGATGCCACTACTTCCTCTGGGCCTTTGCTTCTCCCCATGGGGCTAGATGAAAAACTGGCCGAAGTTTCTTTTCTTTTTTTTTTTTTTTGGAGGGGGCAACACTGCCCTCAGGTGGTGGGAGTAGGAGGCCCAGCCTTTGCTCCATGGAGCTGGAATCGAACCTCCATCCCAGTGGGCCGCAGTCCCGTGCACAACCACTACACCACCGGGGCTCAGCCCCCTGGCCAAAGTTTCTTTCACCATCACAAGTTCTCCTCAACTTCCAGCACCTCATCCATCCTGACTCTGATTCATGGCAATCACAGGTGTGTCCCAATTCACAGGGTTTCTAGTGGTTGGTTTTGGGGGAAGTAGATCCCTGTGCCTTTTGTTCCTCTGAGGGGACTTGAACTTCCAGCGTTTTGGTTAGCAGTCAAGCACACCCAGGGATCCCTCCACCCATCTAGATGTTTGCTTCAGCAGCACCTGGGCTCACCTATTTAGAAATGACAGCAGAAAGATTACCCCCCCCCCTTTTTTTTTTCCACAGTTGCATTTCTTTGAGAGAAATTGAATATGCTGTCTGTGAAGGGTAGAAATGCAGAAGAAAAAGAAAAGACTGATGGAAAGAGGGGGTGAGGTGGGGTCTATCTCAACCCTCGTTTTCCTTCAGTGTCTCCTTGCAGTAAATCTTTGTGTTCTCACATAGAACATTTACATCTTAGATTCCATGAGAAGATGGGTTGTGCCACAGCCACAAGTCACTTGTGGGTCACGCTCCATACTATTTTTGCTTTCTAGGGTTAAACCACACTGGAGAAACCCTTTTGAGGGCTACAAATATGCCTGGATAAAACAAAGCAATCCATTGTGAGGGCAGATAAGTGGTTAAAACAAAAATGACCTAATCAGTAAACCCTCATCTAGTTAATAATGACAAGTCGCAGGAAGGTGGAGGGTAGGTCTGGATATTGAGGGACGTTTCCCCATTTCCCCACAATAATCTTCTCTTTAATGCACTGAACCATGTGGGCAAACAGACTAAAGACCTCCAGAGTCAAGCAAGCCACCGCTCTGCCTGAATAAGAAAGAACAGGTAGACATCTGTGACGTAAAGGTTAAGGGGTCCAATTTTGGCATGTGATTTAGGCTGTTTTTCTGACATGAATTTTGGTCCTGCCCTCTTGACTCTCAGATTTATTACTTAGCTTTTCCATAGTCTCTAAACTCATTGGTCTCCTGCTTTTGTCAGTTTTATCACCAAACCCTTTGATTTAAAAACAAATAAGTACATGAAAAAGATCCCCACTATCATTAGCTGTTGCTACTGTTGTTTGGAGTCTTTGAGCCAGTTCTGGCTCATAGCAAGCCTGGTGTTTCGAATGGGGACCTGGTGATGTAGTGAGTCATGCCTTGGGCTGTTTGAACCAGCCCCTTCACAAGAGAGAGATTGACAGTCTCAGAAACCCAAAGGGGCAGTTCTACTCTGTCTGGCATTCAAATCATTTAACAACTGGTTCACTGTGCTAATGACTCTTTTAAGTAAAAAAAAATCCAATAGACTGAAAGGTAATTTTTTAGTTCATTCAATTAACACTTAAAAAGTATTTAAGATAATACTTAAAAAGAATAAAAAACCTGTTACTTAAGATATTTTCATATTACTTCTTGATGGGTGCCCTCACTTGCAATATTCTTTGCTTTTATCCAAGTATTACCCCCTTCGTCTTTAAACCATCTCTTCACTGTGGGAGTAGGATCCCATTCCTTTAGAGGTAAGCCAACTAGACCATAGTCTTTTTGTTAGATGCATTAGAAACAGGTAATGTCTCTTCTCTGAACCTATTATGTTCATCTTTGAAAAACCCCTTTCCACTTTTGCTAAGCTTGCAGCAGTTATTCTGACAATATTTTTAGATCCTGGAATTGCATAACTCACTTATAATATCTAGTGGGAATTTGGGGTATAACACAGAGGGTGTCACCTAGTCATTAGAAATTATTTCTCTTTACTTTCTGTTTGTTAACTGAGGTAGCAAACACAAGGAAACAAAACTGTAACATTCGATGAAAAGTATAATAAGTTTTATCAAATGAATGAATATTACAAGCATAGTTCTATCTAAGCTTTTATTTCTATGAATGAATATTGCAATGGGCACTTAGAAAACGCTGCTGCACATATGCACGTGAAAGAAGTAGGGCATGTGCATCTGTGATTTCCAGTCGCCCGCCTTAGAGGGAATCCTTTAAGTGTTGTTTTGACAGCTGGCTTGGTGAACTCAACCAAAAATCAGGCGTCGGTTCTGCCAGATGGGTCACTCTGAGTTGGAAGGGACTCAGTGGCACTGGGTCTGGTTTGGGTTTTCAGTAATGACTAACGGGTACTTGCTAAACATCCTTCCACCAGTGACAGGGTTAAAATAAAAATGTGACATGTTATACTATAGAATAATATCGGGTATTATGAAGGAAGAAGGATGATGCATGCTTCCCTATGGGGGAGTCTCCCAAACATCCAAATATGGCAGTGAAAGAAATCAGACACATGCTGTATGAACTTCATTTGTATGCAGTCTCCCCAACTGTCAACTCTATATTTAGTTAATCTCAAACAGACTTGTGATTGAATCTACTTGATGGAAATGGTATAAAGTTAAGTTGGGGTGATGGCTGCACATTGTATTAAATGAACTAGTTGAATTCGGTGCTTAAAGTAGATGATCTGCTAATAGCATTTGAGGAGATCCTAGAGAAGCATTCTTTTGATTCTTGAAGATGATAGCGATTTCTACGCCTCAGTATTTATCTCGAGGACAATGACCTGACCTTTGTCTCAGAAAGAATTCCAAGCACCAGCCTGACACTGATCCTATTCGTGGGGATGTTCTTGTGGAGAAGAGTCCATGAATGCATGCAGGGAGGCCTAGTCATTCAAGGAAGATGGCGTTAAAGAAAGAAAGGGAGACTAGCTAAGGCACAGTGCGAATTGGGGACCGAGTGAGATGCCTGTATTTGCTTACACAAGAATTAATGGTGTCTGTTGAGAATTAGTCTTCTTGTGAAGAAAAGGCTTAGTAAATGACAATAGTGGATTCCTGCTTTGGGTTAAAAGTGCTTCCAAAAAAGCAACAAAATCTGGAAACTATTTTGTAGGTGCCCGTGTGCACACGTATGCCCACGCTTATGGGTCAAAAGAAAATGAACACAAGTGCCAGGCCTTGGTTGAAACATTCTGTTTTTGATCAAAGCCACTCTTTGATGTGCATTGCACATCTTTTGAAGAAGGTCTAGGAATTGAGAAATTAGTTAGAAGCATCAAGAGATGGGAAGTTATTATTTTATAACCTTCCTACTTCAAAGGGAGCGCTCGGCTTACAAGTCATAACCCTAAACTCAAAATGTGAGGAAAATTCTTTGTGCAGCAGTGGAAGTAAATGTTCTAACATTTCCCAAGGGAGAGTTTGAGTCAGTTTATTCTGGTTGGAAAGGGTTTGCTTAAAGAGATCACTTGCTATTCTTCACAGAACTTGCCAATGAGATGTAAACCAAGTCAACTCTCAGCACCCAGGGCGCATTGATTTCTCAACAACTGACCCTCCTGGCATAGAGTTTTTATGCCTTTCCTTTGGGAAGAAAATCACGCTTCAGGTTGTAGAGATGTTAAAATGTAAAAAATAATTTATGCTTAGAATCGATGAAATGTTTTCATATCCATGTTGTAAGGATGAGCTCTCTGGGCAATAGTAGGACAATGCTTGACAAATAGTCAAATTTCAATAAATGTTAGTGGTCTACATTAATTATTGACGTCTCTTGGCTAGGTATCTGCTTAGGACTTAATAGAGGCAACAGGCTGTGTGCAGGGAGAATGACTCCCTTTCTTCAGACAGAGGAGAAACAGGCTGAGCTGATTAATTGATGACTGTGTGGAGACTGCCAAAGGGTAGGCCCAAGGGAGCAGAGCTGCACCTACTCCTCCCAACCCTGAGGAAGGACACGACAGTGTGGTCCGTGGCAGGTTAGTGAGCAGGAGACTGTGTCTGTGGGAAGGGAAGACCCCACAGAGCAAGCCTTGGTGAAATTGATGGCGTTGGTTTTGTGCCAACACAGCTTCATATAGGAAGCATCTGTCTCCATATCCTCAGAGCAGACCCTTCCTGATGTACCCAGAAATGGGGTCTGGGCCTTGCCTACGGTGAGTTCTGAGGCAGCACTAGGAGCTGTGGTGCCCTGAGAGGAAAATCCCTGTAGGTCTTTCCCCACTCTCCCCCAGGCTACTGTTCTTCCTTTGCTGCAGGGAGCCTTACCCTGACTCCCTCTGGCTTGCAGCAAAGCTATCCCTGCTGGCTCTGTGCTCAGAAGCAACCCTCTCCTCCTGGAGCTGGGGAGAAGGGCTCCAGCCTTGCTTCCTCTTGCAGAAGTCCAGCACACGAACCACCTTCCTTCAAACGGGTTTCTTGTTTTGCACTCAAGGGAGACAGGCAGGACCACAAAACCAACAGTGACTTTGACAGCCTTGACCACTCGGCTCCCGCAGGGAGAGTTCTGTCCTTCCTGCTCAAGGTCTGAAGCCTGATTCTCTCTAGGTTCCCACCATCCACCGGGGCCACATCTTCATGGACTAAGTGGCCTTAAGCTGAGAAAGGGGTCCATTTAATGAGCGTTAATTGAGTGTCTGCTGTGTGCCGCGCTGGTAGCATGGACACTGGGGATAGAGACATCAACACAAAGGCACCGATGTGGTCACTGCTTTCCTAGAGTTCCTGATTCCCCTGGGGCAATCTTGGGAGAGATGCTGAAGCATGCTCTCGGAGAGCCCAGGGCCCATTGCCTCGGGGACACTGTTTCGATGAGCCTGCATTTTCACCAGACGCAAGGTTACATCTTGAGCTCTGGACCGAGAGCAGCTGGAAGCAGGGTTCATCCTGGCAGAGAAGTTAAGCCACAAACCAGGGTCAAAGGGGCAATGTCATGTCTCAGATCGAGGAAGTGAGTGTAGAGACACAAAGGAGTGGACTCAGGCTTAGGCAGAGGTCAGGTGAGATGGACACTCATGGGTTAGAAGAAGGGAGCCTAGGGGAGTCATTCTTGCCCGATGTGGACTGACCGACACAGGATCAAGAGACTTAAGAACAGTACATAAGAACTTAAATTCTAAGCACTTGGTTGGCTGAAAGCTGCCGTTGACAATGACTGCGACTTTCATTTTCAGTCTTGACTACGTTCAGCCTCCTCTGAGGTTTTTTCAAACTGTTGACCCGCAACATGGCAGAAGATTTGTCCTCGGGCAGAGGATGTTTGAACACAGTCTTGCCCTCGGGGGATTTTCATGGACCTTAATGCAAAATGAGATACCAGGGCCACATGGTTGCAAGTCGAACTCCAACCATCAAATGGCAAAATGGTCACAGCCTCCCAGAGACAGTCTTATAATAACCTACCTGAATCTGCAATTGTGTACATCTCCTGGTTATGGCCTCCCCGAACCCCATCGTGGTTTTGTGACCATTTCCTTCATATCATTAAGCTATGTGACAACAAAACCTTTGGTCTCTATCTGATGATTTTTTTTTTTTTTGGTCTTGTCTCATCCTGTATAAGCCTTGATAGAGGAGTCTCTATAAAACATATTTCGAAGTCTTCTTGTTTTCCCCCACAATAATATCTTAAGTGTGTCTCTGCCAGCCAATAAGCCAAGCACTTTACAAACACATTCTCACATCAGTGGTGGTGGCCCTGGGGGGGTTGATTGCTGGGCTGCTAATCCCCAGCTCAGTGGTTCAAATCCACCCACTATTCCTTGGGAGAAGGATCAGGTTATCTGTGTCCATAAAGGTTTATGGTCTTGGAACTCTAGTCTTGGACTTGCTGGTAGTGAATTTTGGTTTCTTTTGGTAATTCCCTAGTGCTCTCTTAACAAGTACCGCTGAAGCAACAAAGCCCACATGGAAGAAGCACACCAGCCTGTGTGACCACAAGGGGTCAAAGGGATCAGGCATCAAAGAACTGAAAATCATATCATTGTGTGCTCACCTTCCTGATATGATCCCTGAAGACAAATGTGTGCATAAGCCAATGTGGTAAAGAGAGCTGATGGTGGCGAGCTATGAAAAGATGTAGTGTCTGGGATCTTAAAGGCTTGAAGGTAAACAAGTGGCCATCTAGCTCAGAAGCAACAAAGCCCACATGAAAGAAGCATCCCAGCCTGCGTGACCACGAGGTGTTGAAGGGATCAGGTATCAGGCATCAAAGAACAAAAATCATATCATTATAAATGAGGGGGAGTGCAGATTGGGGATCCTAAGGCCATCTATCTATAGGCAACTGGACATCTCCTTTCAGAAGGGTCTCGAGGAGAGATGAGCCAGTTAGGGTGCAATGTAGCAATGATGAATCATGCAACTTTCCTCAAGTTCTTTAATGCTTCCTCCCCCTCCCCCACTATTCCTATTCTACCATACAAATCCAGAGGGTATACACTGGTACAGACAGATAGGAATGGGAAACACAGGGAATCCAGGACAGATGATTCCTTCAGGACCAGTGGTGAAAGTGCTGATACTGGGAGGGTGGCAGGGAAGTGGGGTAGAAAGAGGGAACAGATTACAAGGATCTACATATAGCCTCCTCCATGGAAGATGGGCAACAGGAAAGTGGGTGAAGGGAGACATCAGACAGTGTAAGATATGACAATATAATAACTACTTATAAATTTTCAAGGGTTCATGAGAGAAGGGGGAGGGGTAAACATGAGGAACTGATACCAAGGGCTTAAGTAGAAAGCAAATGTTTTGAGAATGATGGCAACAAATGTACAAAGGTGCTTGATGGATGGACGGATTGTGATAAGAGCTGCATGAGCCCCAAATAAAATGATTAAAAAAAAACAAAGAAATACACAATAAAAATAGATAAATTAAAAAACAAAACAAACAACTACCACAAGTACTTATTGAATTGTCTCAAAATATTGATCCCTAAAAGTCCTACTTCAGGGCAGAGCTAGACACGTGTTTTCCTCGCTGTAGGCTCTAAAGCAAGCTCTTTCTCTCTTTCTGCTCGTGCAGCCAGAGGGCCTTTACTGCACGAATCAAGGAAACACCTCTGCCCGCTCGCAACTCCGCCTTCCTGCATCTCCGTGATGCCCAGACTGAACGCACAGCTCGCGGCCTGGTCAAACCCTTCCACACATACCAGAACGCCCTTTTGGCACGTGCGAACACCAGTTTTGCCCAGACTCTAAAGTAGCGTCAGTCAATCTATTGGTTTAGGGGCACCTTTAATCGATGGAATGCCTCGGGCTCTTGGCAGCCCACCAAAGGGATGGAGCCTTCCGTCTGCCCAGCGTGACGTCGTGGGAAAGGCTTGGCAATCTAAGTCCCATAACTCAACCCTTGGAACCCCAACGGAGTCCGTCCCGTCTGACACGCATGGAGTTGTCAGACATCAGAGCGGCTCCAAAGCAGCTAGCTTTGTCAGCTCAGGAGCAAGAGGAAGGAGTGGGGTGCAGCGAAGTGGTATTTGCGTGGCAGGGCTCTTCTATTCACAGGCCACGTGACTGGGCGGAGCATGCCCCTGAGGCGCAGAGGACCAACTCAAGGATTGATTGGTCTCGCCATTTCTCTCGGCATAAAGTGAGAAGCCGGAGGCACGGGGATCCCATGACCTCCCTCCCCGAAGAAGAACCACCGGTGGAACTTGGGTGCGGTCTGTCTGTGAAATGACAACAGCCCCGGTGGCACCAGGGGCTGCAGCACCAGGCCTAGGAGACTGAACGGCCCACAGGATGCGCCATGGTGAGCCGTCAGGCAGGAGACGGGCTTGCGAGAATGGTGCTAGAGAGGGACCGTGTGTGTGAGAGGCTGAGAAGAGCTGCTGCGGACGAAACATGTTTCCAAGTGCAAGGTGAGTTGATGTGTGGCCCAGACTGCCCTCTCCGGTAACCCAACAGAACTGGAGCAGGCTTTGTGAG